>PVLA01005253.1:101263-151990 GCA_004027455.1 Hydrochoerus hydrochaeris | reverse complement strand
GGGAAGGGAAGGGAAGGGAAGGGAGAGAGAAACGGGCTGTAAAAGAATTAATTTTTTAAAAAATTATTACAAGTGATCTCTGCATGTCTAATTAGATTAATACTGCAGAACTCACCACCTAAACAAAGTTCCCTCTCTATCCTTTACTCATTAATTGTCCTTGACTTTTTTCCATAGAAATTCTAGGAAAATTTGAGAAAGTTAAAATGCCTTAACTGCTTTTTCATTTGTTTAACATCTCTGGCTACACATTTATGCATTGTTAAATGCATTTGTTGAATTAGCTAAGAGAATTTAATTAGGTGCTGAGGGTTAGTCACACTCACTACTCCCAACTCCCTTTAGTAAAAATATATGAGGAGTAATTTTATTTATGAATTTGTTATTTTGGACCCTTAGTGGCAATACTATCATTTCCTTCTTTCATATTTTTAATGTGACATACTCAAAATTCAATTCATAGCCCATGTTGCTCATGTTTTATAAAGCAGCCTCCAAAAATCTTAAGTTAAATACAGTGCATCCACCTGCTAAATTTGGAACCGAAAAAGGACGGGAGAGTTTCCAGAAAAGCTGCATTAAAACAGCCAGCAGAATTTGTGATTTTTCCATTCATTGCCCATGAAAAGCATTTACATTACTCTTTTGTGGATAATACACAAATTATACTATCTAGGTTAATTATGGGAAATTAAAATTTAAAACTCAAGTACTTTCAGTGGGAAAATTATTCTTCCTGATTATCCCCATAATCATGCATCTGTTATGCTAAGGGTACTGCGACATGAAGAGAAGATTGTGTCACCTCTCCGCTCGCTTGACGCTGTCCAGAAGACGTTCTTAATGGCTGACTCAGGAAATGCTTAGCACCTGAAAATCACTCAGATCTAAGGAATCTGACAAATAGGATGGCGCTTTACTCACAATATGGTGAAGGCCCCAGTTCACCTCAGGCCACAGCTGGCTTTGTGCTAAGACATCACACATCAAGAAGTCACACAAAATCTCTCTTCTTCCTTCTCCTCACCTGCCCTCAGGTTAGCCTTGCTACTCTAATTCAGGGCCTTGGGAGTTGCCGCAGCTGGCTGGCAAGTCCGAGTTGGTCTGGTCCGGGGCTGTGCTCCACCAAGGCGTCACTGCCCACCGCCCAGCATTGAAGGAGAAAACATCTCAGTGGGCAGAGGAAGACCAGCCTCACCTTTGCTCTCCATTTGACTCAGTAGATTTCTTCCCTGGGTTCCCTTTTCTTACAGTATTATTTTTAGGAAACTTTGGTTGTAAATTCTTTTCCTGTCTCTTTCAGATGTAAATCATCTTCCAGTCTGCAGTTTACAACCCAGGAGGAAGTCTCCAGCCTTGGAGCCATTGTTTTGAAACAGGGTCACAGAGCCAGACATCACCTTTACCTCCAGGCATTAGAAGGTAGGAGCCTAACTTCACTAAGCAGCCTACCCTAAGCTCCTGACACCTTCCCACTAGCGAGGGACCAGCATTTAGAGTACTTTCACTGGAGGGGGCAGGGCTGTTAGCTCAAGATAAAGTACCTAACTCTCCTTGGTGGTGTGGAAAGCCCTGGATCAAATCCTCATGTAGGACCAGTAATACACTGACACGCTGCCTTTGTTCCCGGTCTTTCTCCCCCACCGCCCTATCCTTCAGTTGTCTTCCTTGCCTGTTTAACTGATGCATTCTACTTTTTTTAAATTTTACAGTACTCACTTTTTTTTTCAACAAGGGTGAGACCGATTCTCAAATCTAATTACTAGCCACCAGGCATTCATTGCATGAGCTGGTTTTCTAAAACAGAAACATTCTGCTCAACACAAGTGTCCTGGCTACTGCTACAACTTTCTCTAGATGATGACTGTTTCAAGACTGCAAACCACTTAGCATTTCACTGTTAGAAAAACAAGCTCCCTTTCTTTCCCCAGTTCCCAAACTTCTTTAACTCCAATTTGTCCCCAGAGAAAATTTCCCCCAAGTTTCCATCTAACACATGGAATTTAAATCCTTCTTGCTTCCAAATTTGCATACTTCCCCTGCCCACAGCCCTGGGCTCTGCTTCTGCCCCTCAGGGCTTGATGAATAATTCCGATTGATGCCCGCGGAGGAGGAGGGCACCAGAGGGAAAGAACTCTGAATGAAGATATGAGGAAATAATTTGTCCATTATCTCTTTAATGATTCCCTGGCGGTGCCAATTCCCTCCAGTCCTGTAAGACCAGGCGGCAAAGATAAAAGCGCATCCCTGCTGACAGAGTCTGTGATATGAAGAATGAATCTCATTGTGGCTGATGGCAAAAGGTTAACAAGGAAATGATTAACTCACATACAAAAGCTTCCTGCTTCTTCTTCGTCTTCCTGCAACTTCAAAGTCTCCAACACACCACTTACGCTATTTTTGTGGATGCTCTGACAGTGTCCGTTCATTTGCTTAATGCTGTGTTCTGTCTCATTTTTTATGAACTCATAAATTCAACTACATTGAGGGAGAAAGTCGTAACTAAGGTAACAGCATCCTTAAATCAAGGCAGCAAAAAGCAGCTACAATAGATTAAACAAAAAGAATTTTAAGATGCTCTAAACATGTTTTCCTATGAAATCTGATACAAGACTTTGAGTCAGTGTTGGTTTTATTCCTGGACTCTCAGAATGTCGCCTGTAAGACTTGCTCTTGGTTACTAGCTGATAGCAACATACACGCATCCCCCTACTTGAGATCACCTTGTGTCTGTGTGTGATAGACACAGATCCAAATGAAGCCATGAAGTAAAAGAGTCAGTGAAATGAAACACCCTCTGATCCCCAAAAAGAGCTGGTATTGAGTAAGGTTTATTTTAAGCACATAAGAGAAACTCCATGCAAGTCAAAGTGTTCAGTATTTTAAAAAAAATACTTAAATAATTATACAAAAATAATGGCTATGTTCCTTTCAGTACTCTGGTATTTTCAAGAATAGTTATCACACTAAAAAGATCTGTCTTGATCAGAGGAAGTGAGAGCCTCTACAGGGTCTCTAACCTCAAACGTGGGAGCCCAGCATTCATGTAAGGCAAACATCGGTGTGGATAGAGCTGCTTAATTAAATAAGAAATATGACTCAGTGAGGAGTATCGTTCACTTGAGAACTGAAGAATGTACCTCTCCCAAGGCATGAAAATCCCTTTAAATATCAACTGTGCCAAGTCTCTGGTCCCACAACGTGGAGGAATGAAGTTGAGAAGCAAAGGAAGAAGATTAGCGTGTTTTATTTGTAATTATGGGGACAAGAATACTCCTGGACTTCCAGAAGGGGTCCTGAATGGGGTGGCCACCGAGGGCCTTTGTCAGGAATGATTTACACAGCAAAGTCACAACATGGACACAAGGTAGTTCAAACTACAATCAACCTATCTGATTAGGAGTTTAGCTGCTGAGCCAGTGTTAATCTGGTAGGGAAATGTGTCACACACACTTTCTGGTGACTTTCCCAACAAGCTGGCTATCAAGCTACCATCTCCTGTCTCCAAGCGTGCACTGCTAAAGGATAGTTTATCCCAGTGTTCTGGCTGCAAAATGTAGTATTTTTTATTAGTAACATATGTTTATGATATATAACGCATAATTCGCCATTCATCATGGACTGACTTCCTACATACACATAGACTTTCTGCATATTCAGACTATAAAATCTGTTCTGTTTATAATATTCCTAAATCAGTTCAGTGAGTCATATCTGAGGTGGGAAATAGTTTGCAAAGGGAAATCTAAAGAAAGCCTTAATTATTTTGATAATTCTCTCTGCCACTTTTCTTACCCTCTGCACTCTCACACCTGTGCATGCATAGTACCCCGCTTACTTGTCTTCCTCCACTTCTGACTTACTTCCCTTAGATGCAGTATCTGGGGTATAATTACCACATAATCTCTTAATGCATTCGTGATAGGTATTTTAGAAATAGATTTTACTTCCAGGTCCTGTCTTTGGAAATGTTTGATATTAGGTGATTGGTTTGATCTTCAGCATGTTTCAGAAACTTTCACCCGAGCTCAAATCATTATTTGCAAAAGTGCTCTAAGAGCTGGGACTTGGAAATTGAAGAAAGCGGCCTAATGAGCCCTCCCGGGGTTTGTGGAAGCAATCAAAAGCTTGGAAGGAGCAAGACGCAGTAAACTGATGGATGGCCCCGGTGTGCCCAACACACCCACCACCAACTCACACGCGTGCAATTCTCAACCTCTGTGAGGTCGGCGGTGACAGCTGAAGTTACATTTCAGGTATCACAGCTGGGGGCTAGGGACATTTATGAATCAACACTAGCAATGAAATATGACCATTCGTATAACAACAAACATCTCAAACTGCTCTTGCCAACAAAGGATGGTTAATTACCAGGGCTTTAATTCTAGGACAGATTATTTTTTTCTCATGAAAACTAGTTTTTCTCTAATGAGATAGTTTTATGTTTTGCCATGTGCCGGCCGCTATCTCCCAAAGCCATCATCTCAGTCTCTCCCTCAAAGCTCTCCTAAACTAGAGTGAAATGACAAGTCTGGAATCTCTGGGCGGTGGATTTCTGGGACTAGTAACTGTATTCTAGTGAGGAGAGGGCGCCCAGAGGAGCAACTGTGGTTTCCACCACACACCTCGGTCAATTTGGACGTGGGGTCCTGGGGTCCTGGGGTCCAGATTCTCGCCCATCTGGCAGTGCTGAGAGACAGGTGCTTCGTATCAGCTGTGCCATGAGCCAAGGTGACCCCAGAAGGATGAGCCAGCCACTCACAGCTGCCCTCAGGACTCACCCAGAGCCACATGTTTCCTGACTCTGCTGTTCAAAGCAGGACAAGGGGCAGCGGCCAGTCATTGAGAAGTGAGGTAGCAGTGTGAGAAAAAGCCCATTAACAAGAGCAAAGGACTCACGTGCAGCCCGGAAACCAATGAACAGACCAATGAGCTCCATCCCAATCCAGCAGGCAGGACGACTCTGACTTTTCCCCACACGGAAATGCTTGGTTCAGGGCTTGTCCGCAGAAGCTTGCAGATAGGCCCTCGCCTGTATTTGAGGTTAGGCAGCCAGGCAGTTTGTTCCCGTAGAATTTCAACATGTACATCTGCAAATGTTATATTCTCTGTGTGTGAAAAAAACGTATCTTTTCAGTGAAACTAACTTAAGATGCCAGGGGTTCCAGGTACAGATTTTTATTTACCAGTAGGATCATAGTTATGATACACAATTTGGAAAATGAATTATTCATGTTTTTATTTTATAGTAACGCACTTAAAAACATCAATACTGCTTTCATTTTCTTACTTTTTGATGTAAATTTAGCAGCAGCTTTTTAACATTTGCTTTAAGAGTATGCAGTATGGGTTGTTTCTGGAGAGGGAAGATTATTTTTTAAAATGTCCCTTTCCTTGAAATTCTGCAGCAAAAGCTCTGACAAGTTTTTAAGTCTTTTTATCAGGGTAGGAACCTATGTCAGTGTCCAAGCACACAGTGCAAAACTTTACAAACTTTCAGCCAGGACACATGCATAACCTGAAACTGTGAGCTGCATTATAACAAACTCAAGTGGAAAATAGATGTGAATTTAAGTGTTTTATCAACCATTCTGCAGACTCCTCTGAGGAAAGCCAATTTTTCTCCAAGCCTCAGTTATTTAACATAAAGGCAAAATATTTTCTATGCTACAAAGCTGTTTTCTAAAAGGTGATGTGTGACATATTAGAGGAAAATTACAAATCACAAACAGCCTCACAACTTGATCTTGATATGCATACTTCATTAAAAATAAACGAAACAGCCTGCCTCCCCCTCCCTCCCTCCTTCCTCCTTCCTTTTCTCCTTTGCTTCCTGCCTCCTTCTTCCCTTTCCTCTTCCTTCTCTTTCTGCCTTTCTTCCTTTCCTTTCCTTTCCTTTCCTTTCCTTTCCTTTCCTTTCCTTTCCTTTCTTCTTTCTCCAGAAAATATCTATTCAGATTCTGTATTTGTCACATACCACTCCAAGCACTGGAAAGGCATCAGTGAGTAAAGCAATAGTTTCCTTTCCCTGGGAAACTCACACTCCAGCCAACCACCGATGGCTGTGAATACACACGGTCAGAGTGATCTTCAGTGGTCATGGACATCTTCTGTCTTTCTGTTCCCTCATCTACCAAAATGGCACTCAACGTGTCTACTTAAATGGAGTCCGGTGATCGGCAAATGAGTTGATGGGTAAAATTAACCCTGCAGAGAATAAGTGCTATATGAAGTATGCGTGATCATTACTATTTTCCCAACCTTGTACCAAGTATAAATACACATAAAGAAAAAACATTAGGTTACAACTGTGTGAAACTGACATTTTTGGAAGCAGTGACACACAGCCCAACTTCTGTCTCGGACCAAAGGTGAGAACTAGCTGAGAGAATTTCTAACTGTTACCAGCGCCATTCCCCACTCCCCACCTCCGCAATAACATATAGGTCTGTTAAGTCACAGAGCTGGTGGCCGAGATGCTGTTCATGACTTTCTCTAAAAGGAAGGGGGAAAAGTTTTTAAAAAGGAAGGAAAATTGTCAAGTGATCCCAACGTGCAGTGGGAAAGGTGCGGCATAGCTGGTTGGCGAAACGCCAAATATCAGAGGGAACAGTGGGAAACTCAGAGCAGGGAAGGAGGAGGCCAAGGGTGGCCAAGGGTGCTAGATGCTTTGGAGATGTCACTAAAGAGCAAACGTCCAGGAGATCTTGAGGGAAGAGAACTGGACTGGCTTGAAAGCTACAGCAATTCAGCTCTGTCTGGGTGCGGGAAGCTGGCTACTCGGCCTTTGTTCGTGTTCCATTTCCAGCTGAGACTCAGTTTTCATGCTGAATACAGATCAATTGTAAGAAATGCTCATGGAGGGAAAAAAGAAAACAGTTTTGCCATAGAGAGAGAGAGAGAACTGAGGTCAAATTGAAACTAACTCCTGTTACTGCAGCAGAACACGGTTCACAGATCCAAATGTTAAGCAAAAAGCTTAAAGGGAATAAAACACATGAATGCCTCCACTAGGATTTCTCTGCATACCATATCTGGAAACACACAATAGAAAGAAAGTGCACCTTCAAAATTCTGCCTTTCGGAAACAAAACAGTTGTTCTGTGATCCCGAATCGATTGTAGGAGGAGAACATCAGTATCTACCATGAGGATGTCTTTCCACCAGAAATATTTCAAGTTGACTACTTCAAAATATTTGTAATGAGTCACTGGAAGTGTGGTTTTTACAGTGTAAATGTTACTACTTTAAGGAAAACTTTATAATGTACCATTCATTGTCAACAATAAGGAATTTTTAGCAGTCAATTAATGGGTGCATTGAACCGAAAGTAGGTTCTAAGGCATATTGTAAGCCTGTCTCTTACCCATAATGAACGTCATTTTAACATAAAGAACAAATTTAAAAAAAAAATAGAAAGCTTAGCCAATCTGGTAATGATGAGGAAAGTTTGAAGAGATGTAATTTGTGTCATAAAATACACCCGAATTGATCTTGCATGGTGTGACTAGAAATGTAACACTTCTAAGAGATGAAATGAATAATACTAATTGTTCATCTGATACCTTTGGTTGAACTGAAAGCCATTTCTGTGATTGCATAGCACCTACCCACACCTGAATCTCAGACACCAAATTAAAATAATATATGATGAAACACAAAAACATATTCAAACTATGTTTATCTGCTATTTCCCCAGATGCCTACACACTTATCCATCTTTATAATGGAGGTTCACTAACAAAGTACCTGGTACCCTGATAACTTTATGCTGAGATGAACAGAAATATAAATTAATATAAAGAGCAATGTAAAGAAATGCTAGAATAGACACAATGAAAGCGTTTGATTGCGGCCTTCAAGTATTTCAGAGATTGTCATCAAGAGCGGATATAAACCTGCTCTTTCTGATTCAAAGGTTGGGACTTTAGTCAGTTTAGACCTCTGGTGGCATTAATACTTGATATTACATATTTACTAGGCTTTACAAAGACACAGGAAGCTTATATCAGGAGAAATAAAAATTATGATGATTTTTAACTTCCTGGCTCTAACATTGATGGTTTCATACAGAAGGAAGCTGTCATTGACGTGTATTTTGTAGCACTCTCCACTAAGTTCTGCTTACAGACCTATGGTTCTAAAACCACTGTGTTTAACACATGGTCCTTGTGCTCAAGAAATTTGCCAGTTAATGGGCCTCACAGCCCAGTGATGGCAGGAGGAATGCTAATGCTGCCACGTAGAGTAATGGCAATGTCTAGAATAGGCAGCTTCCTCTTGCAGATGGAAATTTCCTTTCCCTTACTGTACAGCTTGGAAGACCAGCTTAATGCTGTTTCCTCACACTATACACTTCTATAGCCCCCGGGTTTGTTTAAGCCCCACCCTGCCACACTCGGCTCATACGCAGGGGGAAAATCAGAACACTTCTGCTGACAGTCAGGTGGAAAGTCTGCAGTTTTTTCCCCACAAAATAGCTTCTCATGACACACAGCTGGCACCCACCCTTCTACCAGCATTGCTCTTTCTGCTATCTGTGTGCACACAGAAGAAGTCTGCTGATTTCCATTGTCTTCAGCCTTGTTGATTGGCATGTGACAGACAATATTCAGAGGACACAGATACCCTTGCTTTCATAAAAATAAAAAAAAAATTAGCTTTCACAATTACACTGATGAAACTCTGTATGCTATGACAAAGCATAGATCTCCACTACAGTGACAAAGTAAGGAAGATGCTTATATGAGACATAATGAAAAATACAGCATGTGTGGTCTGGGCATGTGGCTTTGGGAGTGTTTTGTATTGGGTGCTTTTGTCTCCTTTTCTTAACAGCTGCATGGATGTATAAATGGTTTGCAAAACACGGCAGATACAACTTGATGAATTCTGGGTTGCACACGTACCTTGAGGCCAAAACCAACCACAGCCAAGGTAACCACATGGTCATCACCTCCTATGGTGCTCTTGTGTCTCATTTCCTTCATGTTGTATGTGTGTGTGGGTGGGTGGGTGGGTGGGTGGGTGTGGGTGTGTAAGAACACTTAACATAACATCTATTCTTGCCAAAATTTTAAGGGCACAAAAGAGAAGCTAAAGATGGCTGATCAGTGAGCAACAAAATACAAAGCCTCCTGGGAGAAACAGCTCATATGCCAGAGTAAAACATCCTGGAGAGATATAGACAGAGGGAGATGGATCCTCTTGACACAGGAAGAAGTCAGTGTAGAAAGCTCATCAAATATGCAGTCTCGGGGCAACAGTTGGAACAGCTAAAATTACTGGACACAGCACTTTCCTGCAACCTGCCAAGTTTATACCAGCCTGAATTGGCACCACCCTGAATTTGCACTGGCCAGCAAAATCACCCAAATTCGTTCCCAGTGCCACTCACAGGAGGCATAGCCACACTGAAGTCGGGGGTTGGTGACCCCAATGGAGGACAGAGCCAGTGAGGGGACCTTCATTAATTCACGGTCAGTTCTGGAAATAAGGCCCCCTCCACGGAAAGGGCATGACCAAGTGGGCAGCATGTTGGAGTCGGGCAAGAGGAGCCGGAACTAGGGGCAAGAGTGACTTAAGTTGGTTGCTCCCTCCCCAGAGCAGATTCGTGGGATTTGCTTGGACTGGGTCACGCCCCTGGCCAGGACCCAATAAGCCATCCCAAATTGATTCCCTACACCTAGCACACACTAACCTGGTGAAGGCCCCTGAAGTTTGACTGACCCGGTGGGGAGGGGCCAGAATATGCAGCCCCTGCTTACACCTCAGTGACAAGAGCAAACAGGAGAGGGCAAAAATCCCTCGCCAGTGTGCTTTAGAAGAACCATAACCCACAAGGAAAGGGGCTGAGACCTCCACTATACACATGTATGAAAGAAACCAAAACCATGACAAGAGAGAGAAACAAGAAAAAGCCCCCAACCCAAAACCCTGAGAAGACTAATCCAGGAGAGGAAAAAACAAAAGAGACTGAGGGCAAGAAACATGCGACATCAGACATGGCTTCAATGGATATTAAGAGATATCTTGGGGACCTTGTAGATGAGCTCAAAACTGAAATATTAAATCAGGTAAAGCAAGATATAAGTAGATTAGTAAAATAAATGCTAAGCATCTCTCAGGAAGACACAGATGGAAGAAGATAGGAACACAAAAAAAGGAGAGAAACATTCAATAAAGAATATAAAGAAAATATAGAATACAAGTAACAGATTCAAAAAAATTACCAGGAAATTAAAAACTCCATTGAAAGATGAAAAAACTCCTTAAAAGAAACTAAGGATAGACTATCAAAACTTGAAGACAAGTTTGCAATGTGTGATCATGAAAGGAAAGATCTCTTAAAAATAACAAGGAAACAGGCAGTAACAATACAAAGGCTAGAAGACAACAAGAGAATTTATAATTTAAGAATAAGAAATGTGAACGAAGAAGCAGGAATACAAACAGGCAAATTACAAAGGCTATTCACAGAAATAATTAAGGAAAACTTCCCAAGCATGGGAAAAGAAAATGACATTTAGTTGTGTGCGGCATACAGAACTCCAGCCACTTATAACCAAAACAGATCTACACCCAGACATATAATAATCAAGATCCCAGAAATTCAATATAAAAACAGAATATTAAAAGCTGTCAGAGAAAAGAAACAGATTACCTATAAAGGTAAGCCCATCAGGATCATGGCTGACTTCTCAACACAGACCATCCGATCAAGAAGAGCGTGGAGTGAAGTATTCCAAGCCCTGAAAAAAAATAACCTCCACCCCAGGTTGATGTACCCTGAAAAACTGTCACAGAAACTAATGGAGAAACAAGATGCTTCCATGACAAATAGGAGCTGGGGGAATTTGTGACCACCAATCCAACCCTACAGAGAATACTGAAGGACATTCTAGAGAGAGAAAAAAAAAAAATACCAGGAATTTAGGAACAGTGGCAGAAAGGCCTCAATGAGTGGGGCAGGCAGTAGAATGAAGGAGAAAACTAGACAAACAAAGGCAGAAAAATAGCAAAGCAGAAATGAGGCAAAGAAGGATAACTAGAAACTCTAACATAGATGGCCTTGATACGCTATATTGCTAATAGTGCACCAGGATTTAAAACCCACATTACTCATACTACTCTGCTTAGATGTATTATATTCTGTTCTAGTCATTCTACTTGTACTGGATTTGAGGGCACAGACAGTTATCCCAAAATTGCAGGATATAGTATGGTAATCATCCTTAATTTCCTAGTAACTTAATCTAAAGCTCTGTCTAACCTACACTGTTTTATCATGACTGATCGTAATCGAATCTGGTTTGTTAGATCACTGTTTATATTGATAGATTTTATTCAAAGCTGTTATGATTGATAGTATCAAGTCTGAGAGTATAGGCAACTGCACTGAAGATGCCAAGATTGACTAGAATATCCACTCTGGTTTGATCATTACCTGCCTTTGAAGTTTTATACTGTCTACAATGTTTTATTTTTACTAATATTGCTATGTACTGCTATATTCAATTACACCTGATGATATAGACAAGTCTATTGAAGATAATAAGAGACAACACAGTAATCATTGTAGATCACCTTGTATTGTGGTTTTATATGCTTTTTGGTTTCATGTTTTTATAGGAATTTGTTTTGTTTTGTCTTGCTACGTTTTGTTTTTCCCTCTAATACAGACAGGATAGAAATACATGTAGAGACTCATGCATGCGTAGCTATATACAGTCTCACTGTTTGAATATCTACTTTGTATACTTTAATTTTATAACTTGAACAACTATTTCTAAAGAGGACAATATGCAATTTATCAACTAGTGATTTCTTACTGTTTATCCTTCTTTTTTTTTTGAAATTCTGTATTATCTCTACCCTTTACATTTTTTTTTCTTTAAATAAAAAAATAATAAAATTTTAGGGGCACAGTACTCTCTGGTTAGCTATAGCTACTATGCTGCACAGCGGGTCTTTAAAACTTCTTCATCTGATCTACCGGAAGCTGAACCCACTGGACAGCCACTCCCATTCCTACCTTCCCACCGACATGTGCACAGAGCCCCTGGAAATCACCATTGCTCTTTCTGTTTCTTTAAGACTATTTCTAACTCATGTAATTGGAATCATGCAGTACTGTGCTTCTCTGATTGGATAGTTTCTCTTAGCATCACGCCCCGGAAGTCTGTGCAGTTGAACGCAGCAGAACAGGGGTTGCGGCGCCTTCGCTACTGGGACTCACACGGGAGTGAATATGGGATTCCGGTATCTCCTTAGCATCTTAGTGGTCATTGTTTCAAAGAAGATTATAAAATGGGATGTAGTCTGATTTCTAACATAAAAATGTAGAACAATGTATCTTACTTTTTCTCTTTAAAAAATTACAAAGAAAAAATTGAGATATATCTCCTTTACCCTTTGTGTAATTCTAAGCCAAAACATGTGAGCAAAAAAAAAAATAAAGTTTTGAAAACTGAAGGTTTTCCATATATGCATTTAATCCCAAGAAAATAAATTACCATAGAGAGAGGAAATGAGAGTCAAATTGAAACTGTCCAAGTGTAAAAAAAACCCGAAAAATATTACACAATTTACTGACTCCGTATATGCTAATGGTATATTTCTTTTTGAATTTGACTAATTTTTTTTTATATTCATGGACTAGGGGTTGCGAGAACAAAGGACACATCAGCAAGCAAACCCCCTCTGGGAACCAGTGCCATGAAGGAACCCCTGCCAGACCCCTGGCTGGAACAGCCAGACCCCAGGGGTCTGGCTGTGGGATGCTACTTCTTGTTTGCCCCTTCCGGGGTACGGACAGGCAAACAAGAAGTAGCATCCCACAGCACCCCCCACCTACCCCCATAAGTGACCAGCTTATCCGAGGAAACACAGGTTGTGATGGTAGCTATTGAGGTGAAATGGCAATTGGATGCCTGCGGTACTTTGATGTTTCACTAACATTGCAGGTCTAGTGCCAGAGGTTTGATCATGGGTTCAGAGAAATTGGTCCACAGTGTGGCATCTAGGGGGAATCTCCTTCTGAGAGTTGTGGCCATTGTTGATTCCCTACGGTCTTGTTTTGAAGTCCTATCTCATTTCCATTGTTTTGTTTGGTTGGGTTTTATTCTCTTTTGTTTTGCTTGATTATGTCAAATCTGATAGCAGGAATAGCTATTTCAAAGATAACAGGATATATTATGGTAGCAATTTTGGATTTACTATTGGTTTGTTTTGACCTCCTTTATTGCACTCATTGTTTTGTTTTTATTGTTTCTATTCTGTTCTGTTTGATTTTTACTATGTCTGAAGTTATCTGCAGCTATTTTGAAGACATCAAAGGCATTATGGTAACTATTGTTGGTTTTGTAATGTTTTTAAGTCATGTGTCTCTTACAGTGGTTTGTTTTCATTGGTTTTATTGTGTTTTATCCTCTTTAAAATAAATTTTTTAAAAAAATTTTTTTACCAGGGATCAGTCTCATGATCTTGCACTTGCCAGGCAGGTTGAGCTAAAAATCCTTGACCTAAGTAAATTATTTAAAGTAAAATATTTCCCTATATAACTTGAAGTTGATTTTTATATGCACTCCAGTTGCATTTTCTACATTGCTTATAAATTGTCCTTAGATTGTGACTTCATATTAACTACTCCTTCGAGATTTATCAATTTCAAAATTGCAACAAAATATTCCTCACACTGGATCAGAGAAACAGATACTCCAATGTAGTGATCACCTGACATTTCAGAATAACAGACTCCATCACTCCATGGAAGTGTGAGGAATCTGCAGATTCTTTGAAACATCGGAAGCATCTCAGGGTGAGTATATAAACACGCGGTTAGAAATCTGTTAGACAACCTGTTAATCTTGACCTCTCATGAAGTATACTTCAGTCAAACATGGAAACTGTTGCTGTAATCTCTGCTCCTCGTGATGCATTTTTAACTCTCTTCATTCTACTTTTTAAGTTCTATTTTTGGACTCCTAGCACCTGTGTTCTGCTCTGGGTGAGCAGTTTCTAAGTATCTGGGGGCAAGGTGTCCACTGCCACAGGAAAGGAAAGAAATGCCTGGCTGAATGTCACCAGGAAACCCAAAAGGCCAAAGGAGACTTGTGTAGAAAAGAGATCATGTATTCTCACTATACTCTGCTGCAGAAGGGAAGAGGAAGGAGGAAAAGAAGGAGGGGAGGGAGCCAGAGAAGAAAGGAGGGAGGGAGGGAATGCAGACTGTAAGAGCGAAAGAAGAGGCAGACTGATGAAATGCGAAATGAGAGAAAGCAAAAATAAAGCCTTTGCATTTTTAAACTGGGAACAAAAAATTTAAATATCAGTGACAAACATGTTTTGTGAAAACCAATTCGAATTTTTTTAAAAGAATTTGAACATTTACTTAGGAAGCCTTAAGAAGCACTGAGAACAGTTAAACTGTAATCCAGGTTTAGGTAGAATTTAATGGTTCAATTACAAAATAAAAGTTATTACAGTTGAAGCCCTGAAATTTCTTAACACGTGATCTGTAACATGCTGAGCTAATGTTCTAAAACAGCTGAGAGGAGCCAGCACGCACAGTAGATGCGGTATTCACGACAGACCTGCCTCTGCATCTGTACACAGGAAAAACCGCGAGTGTCATGTCTTAAAAGCGGAGCCAGAGTGCAGAGTAGGAAATAGGCGCTTATAAACGCTTTTCAAAGCATGGAGCTTGGAAAAGGAGCAGATGTCTTGTTTCAAAACTTGAAATTTTTCTTAGGGCTGAAGTCAATATTTTAAACACCAGAGAGGAAAATAATAAAAAGAGGTTTTTCTTGCTTTAATCATTCATCTGCACAGGATACTCCAGTGTCCCCGAGATAAGAACCTCTGCTAGAGAAGAGAGGGACAGGGCTCCCAAAGAAAGATTGTTGGCACTTAATGAGGCCCGGTGTCCTGCATGGCAGGTGTCACCCACCTTGACAAACCTAGTGTTTCTCAGATGTACCGGGGATGGTTCATCATAAACCCATCTCCCTCCTTCTTGGCGGAAGAACCTTGCCTTCCACTGAGTCCCTCTGGGCTTCTGCTTTTGTCCTTCTTTGGGTCTGTGCTTTGCTGCATCAGTGCCCTGGTTTTTAAATTGAAAGTGACATCCCTCCAAAGACAGTTGGATTCACGTTCATTCTGATCCTGCAGCATGCTCACTTTCTTCTTGACTACGGGCAACTTCTTAGTGCCCTCAAAGATATATTTTGCATACATTACACCTCTTCATTCCCCTTCTTATCATTTGGAGGAAAAAAAGACTTCTTATCATTTGGAGAAAAAAACCCTCAGGAGTAATTCTGTGTCTCCTGCCTCCATAGAAAAGCTTAGTGTGGCAGAAGGTGTTCGCAGTATTAATACTACATTCTGCTCCCAGCTCCACCCAGCCCACTGTGAGGACAAAACTTCCACAACCACCTGGGAATGGGAGTAGGTAATGTTTGTCACAGTCTAACACAAAACACAGCCCTAGCCCTTGCTGTGCATCCAACTGATATCCTAAGGAATTTTGATTTGGTCCAGATATGAACACAGAGTTGTATCTTCCTGCTAAAACACTCAGCATAAAAGTTTGAAACTGGTGAATGATGAGAAACCTGCTGAGCTACCAATGTGACTGTTTTTAGAAAACTAACGAACTGGTCCTCCTGAGATTGGCTCTGTGCTGTCTTCAGTGACCTTTGCTAGTGTCCAGGGCACTGACAGATCTCACCCCAGTTGAGATCATGTGGCTTTTTGGGAGCTGACCCTTTCCCTATTTCATGAAAGGCCAAGAGGTGCAATTTCACATTAACCATTTGACACCTGGGATCCTTCTGGTCACTAATGCTCACGAACAGCTCTGGATGTGTGAAAAAGTCTGCAAACATCTTTCAAGAAGATGTATTAGAGGAACCACCTTAGTAAGATCCAGCTGAGACTCCCCTGTGACATGAGGCCCTGCACAGACCCTGCTGCCCCCTCTGCAGATAATCAGAGAGTCAACATCACTACTTATGTGGATGACTTCTGGGATTTTGGGATGACTTCTGGGATTTGGGGTATCTGGGTAGTTTGGGCTACTTCCTGGGCTGCTGTGCATGGAGATGGAGGCAACGAGCCTCTTTGAAGGAATGAATACGTATCATAGAATTCACCTTCACTGCTAGGGTGAGAAAACTCAGGGTGCTGTACTTAAAGCCAAGATGGCACGGCTCATACAGAAGCCCCTTCCTGGGCCCTGTCACAGTTAGGAGGAGCTCACATTTGTAATCACATGGAAAAGTGACTGGAATTCCAGGACGTTAATTCCAATCCACCACTTCCAGTACAACCACGGCCAGAATAAAGGAACTAAAGCAGAACTGTAACTGTGGGGAGCCCCGGGGGTCCTAAGTCCAGCTAGAGTGACGGTTAAGCAGAGCAAGGCCTCCCCCAGGGCCCAACCTGGGTCTTACTCATCTGTCAAGGGGAGAGTGGTTCGGGGATTAGTGACTGGGCGACAGTTGGGAAGGATGTGAGTGCTGTAAACTGGGATAAGGGGGAGGCCTGAGATCAACTCTGCAATATGGGGAGACAGAGAGGGAGAGAGAGGAGCAGAAAGAGTAAGCTGCATGCACAGACTGGGGCAGTGTCTGGTGTTTGGGGGTCAGTGCCTTGGTTTCCATGTGTGATCCATGTCCCGAGAGGTCATGGCCTCTTTCCTCGAGGCTCCGTGTCAGCCAACAGTGTGGCATCTCTCAGCCTAGCTGACACATTCAACCTGGGAGCTTCAGGCTGGACAGCAGTAACCTATCGCCTTGCTTTGAAGACTATACATCAGCACCTTGGCTAGATCCATTTAGATGGCTTAAAGCTGACTGAGCGAATAGAGGTAAACTTTAGCCAGCGCTGCACATATCAGCACATAGAAACAGGACCAGGTTTAGCCAAAATGGGGACAATTGCTTTTCTTTCAAGGAGTGGTCCTGGTGGTCCTCCACAGCTTGGAGAAATCAGACTGCTCCTGGGAGTTGGATGCCTGTTCTGCTCCATGTGAGAGTCTGATGGTGTCACGAGGTAGCTAGCATGGGCCCAGTACCACTCTGATTTACACAGCTGAGCAGCGTCTTGAGACAAGACAGTCTGGGAAAGCACTGTGCTGACCACAGGTTCCAAGGGACTACGATGGTCTATTTTATCTGTAGGGTTCGTAGGTCCTTCAGCCATCTGTGACAACACAATTCAGAGTTCAGATGTCCCCTTGAGAGTTCTGATTTTCTTTCTCTGTCCAGTATCTTTCCAGTTTTGAAGCTTGTCACCCAGATGCTTTTCCCATCATGATCAGTAGGTGAGCATCAACCTCTGTCATCAAAGTCTTGGATTCCAGGAATGAATCCTGAATCTAAACCCTCACAGGGCAGTGGGAAGGAGACAGGGACAGCAAGTGGCCTGGCCAGGACAGGCAGCAGAGACCTCAGGACACAGTGTGGAGGTCAGTCACTCTCCCCAATACTCACTCTTCAAGTGGCCAGCAAAGAGCCACTCACTGGGCCCCGCCACGGGAGGGTTGGTCTGCTACCAAGCACTTTTTCCCCTCCCGCCACCCTCATTCTGGTCCACTGGGTCACCAGTGGACCAGAGAGGTCTCACTGGAGCTTATAAACCAATAACTATATGTCAGCCTTACAACCGGGCTACGTAATTCTAGCTTAATATAATTGTAGCTTTTCTCAAAGACTAAACAACAAATGTATAATATGTAATTACAATATAAAATAGGTTATATATATATATTTATAGTGAAAAATAGGGTTTAACATATACTGCATGTTGTATACACATGTAATATACGTAAATATGTCAACCATTTCAAATTACCACATATTGGCTCATCTAGAATATACCACCAATTAAGCAAAATTAAGACATGCCATAAATTAATAAGGCTCTAACACTGTGTACAAACCAGCCACTCAGCATCACGTAGAGTGATAAAGTGTGAATTATATGATCTCTTAAAAATTTTATATAAAAGTAAAATACTACATGGAAAAATATTAAGAAAAGTTACAAGTTTTGCAATATCCATTTGAGAAAAGATTGCGTTCCCCAGTACAGAAGGACCACACAGCACAAACCTGAGGATTTTCAATTAACAATTAAATTGGGCTATAAAGTGGGCAAATAGGAAATAAAGACACTAACATATCCAGTGACAATCCTATGCTACCAGGTAGTCATCAGCATGTGCGTTAATAGACGTCAAGGGTCTGCAACCCACATTTACCTTCTTCATGTTGGGTAAAATCCATGCTTACATCAGGTCTAAAAAACTCAGCTCAAAGTTGTTAAACATTCGTTTTCTATTTTAGCTTGCACTAAATTATATTACAAATATAAAATCGAGCATTATATTTTATGTCATTTTAAACTTTTGTTGCAGTGAAACATAAAGGAATATATTCATGTCTAATAAAATTACCTAAAAACATAAAATGATCAGTTGGAAAAAGTTAATCATAAAAGGGCACTACTTTTAATTCGGTTTTGGGAATTGTTAGTATAAATCTTCCAAATTAGTTTGTGATTATCAAAATCTAATCAGAAATGTTAAAATCAACTTAGACTACTTCCTTCCAAAACGTTTTTATCAATGTCATTTTGCACTTCCTCACCCATTTAATTTTAGATCAGTACAGACAATAGATAAACTAGTGAGTTTGGATCTTCTTATTCTTCATTCCTGAAAAAACAGATAAATCTACTTTGGCAGGAAAAATATGCACACACACATATGTAGAAAAAAATCTTTCAGCATATGTGAAGCTAGATTTGTACTCATTATATCCAATAATCATTATCATAACAGAGAATATATGTGACTGTATAGTATGATTATTTATACATGTAACTTAAAAGAATTCTTATTCCCCCAAATTTTATATTTTGCTCGTATGTAATTATAATCAGGCTTGATTATAAGTCTTGGGCACTTAATGCAGAGGGATTTTAAATAACCGAAGCAATTCACAAAATACACGTGCAGTATTTTCCTTCGAACATTTTTATACCCTTTATTCCATGTCTCTGGCCTAGTTCTCACCATTAGACTAACATTAGGTAAAGGCGTGTCCTTTTCTCTTCTTCATGCTCTACTCCCTCAAGCCATTTCTGATAGGAGTGTAACCGCACCATCACATCCTACATGGGCATGATCTCTTCGTGCTCTAGCGTTGGTCAGGGATGTGTAATCCTTGAACTCAGTCGTGTACAGTAATTTGGCTTTGCTGATAAGATCCAGCTTACCTCGTAAGGCTCAGCAAAAAATCTTGCAGGTTATCTGAGTACCCAAACTCATCCTCCACAGCTCAGCCAAAGAGAAAGCATTCACCTTCCTGCAAGCAGCTTCTTCAACACATGCTGGAACGCATTCCTTATCTTTACTGTATCAGGTCCCTAATTCATAGTGATTATAATCTGCCTGGAAATAGCAGAACCTTCTCTTTGGTTGTCACATTATTTTCCTTTTCCTGCAGAAGAAATCTATTGCACAATCCAGAGCCTATGGAGGGGAGGTGACCTTTAAAAATGATGCATTGCCAGATGCCTGCCAGGAGATGGAGAAAGAGCAAATCTAAAGAGCAGTCTAGGTCACAGTGTCCATGCCCACAGAGCTTACATGCACTCTGACTCACCCCTCTCAACGGTATTCAAGCACATTCCAAAGCCTGGAGCAGTAAGATGAAATTAACCTGTTTGAATTGATGGAGAAATATTTGTATTTTACTCTCAAGTCTTCCACAATTACAATGTGTTTGAGTATATATAATCTTTACAGTAACCTATTGACATACTCAGAACAGGAATAGTCATTTAAAAATCTTTTTAAATGATATTCAAAAGGCTTAAGCATATAGCCCAATTGTTGATTTTTTTCTCTGCACTAGCCTTTCTTAAAACTGAGCTTACAGCCTATCGGAAGACTCAGTCATTTAACTAATTACTTGGTCAAATATTTAATTATGATTATGAAACTGTTATAAGTAGGATAGTCAAGCCACAACAAATAATAGCTAGCAGGGTTTATCCTCGACTTCAAGGAAGGCTTCCTTATGTGCATGACTTCCAAGCTGCTTGGTAAATAGAAGGATTATCCAGCTGAAGAGGAATAGGGCAGAGGAAAGAGCTGGCCTGACCCCTGAGATAGAAAGAAGCTTGACATGACCCCAGATAGAAGGGGAAGCAAGGTCAACGCTGGTGTCCAGCGTGGCGAGTAGGCAAGCAGCCCACCTGGGGCTTTGCAGACGACACTCAGGGCTGTGATCTTCATTCTCATACCCGGAGGATGCTATGAACAATTTTGCATGTCAGACGTGCATGTTAAAATCATCACCATGGCTACTATGTGGGGTACAGAGAAGTCTATCAAAAAAAAAAACAGCTACTGGAGGAGTTCAGACAGGAGAAGTTTGATTCACGTCGGAGACGGAAATAGGACAAGATTTCACACAGTGAAAGAAAAAACCATGTAAAGGTAGTGATTGTTTTTGATGAGGAGAGACATATAAAAAAGACCTTAAATTGTCTGATTTGAATAACACAAATAGTGCCAGCACAAGTCGTTTGAAATTTTAAGCGTTATAAAAGAGCAAGGACCGTGGCGTGGGAGGAATCAATTTCTTTTAGGACATGAGGAGACTGGTGGCCTTCGTAGTCTCTAGGATTCGGAGTAAACAAAGTAGGAGAAGCCTGGGCTGGAGACGCAAACAGGTGAGCCAACAAAGGAAGCTCAGAAGGGGCGGCCAGCAGCAGCAGGAGAAAATAGAGAAGGGTATTCATAGCACTGAGAACCCCGGGAAAGAATTCCTTTAGAAGCAGAAAATGCTCAATGCCTATTATGAGACACCAAAGAGACTACTGGAATCACCACCTGCTGCCAAAGAGAGAAAATAAAACAACAAACGATGCACACACGAGGAATGCTTGCATGGAACTGGATTGTAAGAAGGTCGAACCACACAACTACACATACACAAATTTTTTAAAACTATTAATATGCTATTTTGCATCTAAATTAGCAAGAGGCAAATGTGTTGGGCAAGGTTGCAAGAAAACTAATGAAGAGTTTTTTGTTAAAATACATTGGCTGGATAATTTTTAAAGATAATTTAGCAATGCATATTAAAAGCCTGGGAATTTGTGGTTGTTCATTGGCAGAACAATCCAACTGCTGCACAAAAGTAATTTAGAAATCCCCCAATAGTGATGACTGGAAATAATCCTATTGGAGACAAAGGCATGTCATGCCCACAATGAAGCAGTAATGTATACAGCATGATTATCTTCATTTCCCTGATGAACAAACAGAGGCTCCAAAAGGCTAAGTCATCTCCTCACTTAACATTTTTAGAAAGCGGTACATCAAGGATTATAAGCGCAGCCTGTCAAAGCCAGAGCCTGCTGGCTAAACCATTCTGCTAGGTCCTTCCAGTCATTGCTGTTGTTGCTGTTGTTGTTTTGCTTTTGTTTTTGTTTTTTGTTTTCCTTTTCTGCCTTTGACTTGGTTGGACACTTTCTGTTTCCCTCTGTAAGTCTTCAAGGGCTGGTTCGCAGCCCTGCCCTTCAGATTTATCCCCCCTCTTTCCTCAGTGTCTGAGCAGAGCAGCTGCTGAAGTTTTGATGAATGAACAAATGGATTCAGGAAGCTGAGAAGTAAGTTCATACACAGATAAGTCAGAAGGCTCCAACATCCGCGGCGTCTGACTTGAGGATCCTGGGTCTGCACCCAAAGCTCCAGTAGTGCTGCACCAGCGGTCATCCTTCAAAGGTTTGCCAGCCAGGTTTCTCTGTCTCATTTGATATGTACTTGATCTAATTATGCATTTTTGGTTGACTCTGAACACTGATGAGTATTTATTTTTATATGGTGGATGCTGTGCTAGATTCAATCAGTGGAAATACGAATTCAGTATGATCCTGAATTCTGAGATCTTACAGTCTTCACCAGGCAGGGGGACTTGTAAATAAACCATTTGCTCACATATTCTAAAAAATGTTATCTTTATCCATGTAAGAGACTCAGCACCACAATAAAACTATGCATGGGGCACATGAAGAGAAAAGAGGGTGCTGTCTACAAAGGTGAGCTGTCTCTCACCTGAGTCCTAAGCACCATCACCTGCTATTCAAGTGTAGACTGGAAAAGACAAGGACATTCCTGGGAAGGAGAACCTCATGGTGTGTGGGGGGCAGATAGAGAGAGAGAGAGAGAGAGAGAGAGAGAGAGAGAGAGAGAGTCAGAGAGACAGAGAGAGACAGAGAGAGAGAGAGACAGAGAGAGAGAGAGATCTGTGTGTTTTGAGGGTATTCATGGAGACAATGCAGGAAGAACATTCTAGAAATCATTTGGGGAAAGGCAGTCAGCTTCCCTAAGCTATTACTTGAATGTAAGGTCCCTGTTACTGCATCCTTACTGTAAAGTACAGTAGCCCAGTTATTTTTCAAAGCCTACCATGTCATATTGTAGATGAGCAAAACCTCCAGCCAGGCAAGCTCTGAGCAAAACTGTGAAAAACAAAGTCTGGTTCGGTCTTACTTGGTGGCTTCCATGCCACCCCACACCACGTGGCCATGTTGCTAAACCTGTTTCTTTTCCTTCTGCAAGCCCAGGGAATCCATGCTAGTCCCCTGCTACCTGATTTTTCCCTTAATAAAGTAATATATTTCATCATTTAGAATTATAACTTATTTATAAGTTTCAGAAGCTTACATTTCTCCTTTATTAAACCCACCACCAGCCTCTTTCAGAAGTGAAATGTTGGGACGATTGGGAGTTGGGTTAAAGGCTGGAAGCAGAAGCCCAAAGTGTGCTGGGTTCAAGAAGGATCTGACCAGCACAGCTGCGCTGCGGTCAATACAAGACAGGGTTTCGAACCACTGCTTCTTCTCAAATGTTTATGGACTTTATTAGACAACCTGCTATGTAAACTTGTATGAATAGGTAGCAGTGGAGCTATCTCTTTAAAAAGGTGCTTCTCCCTTCTAAAGGACAATATCATTCTCACTCTGTTGTGTGGTCCTGTACTTGAGTTTGTCCTTTTAGAACTTAGGACACTTTTACATGGAATCTTGGCTGATATAATAGCTCCAATAAAAGCAAGGTAGCTATGATCATACAGTTTTTAAAGGTGAAGATAACGAACATCAAAACATAACTGAATTTTTTAAGGTTATAGAGTTCTTGGGAAACCAGTATTAAAATTAACTGTGTTAATGTCTTAGCAGAGTCTGTGTTACCCCTGCACTTGTCACATTGTGTCTTCACCAGCTGTTCTTATTTGAATGTTTTCCCCCCAAAAAATGCATGTTGAAATTTAATTGCCAGGGTAACAGTATTCAGAGGTGGGACTTTGAAGAAGTGATTAAATCAGATTAATCTTCAGCCTGGTTGCTGGTTCATTATAAAAAGAGTCTCCCAGACTCTTTCTCCCTCTGTCTCTGTCTCTCTCTTTCTGTTCTATCTCTGTCTCTGTCTCTGCCTTTGTCTCTCTCTCTCTCTATCCCTCTCTCTCTCCTTCCCTGTTATTGTTAGTGTCTAGCTGTCCCTCCAAAGCCTCATGCAGGCAGGGGTAGGGCTTTTCCAGAGGTGGCTGGATCTACAGTGTGTGGTGCTGGGATTAAGGGTGTGTGGTTACTAAATTCGCCCAGTAACTGATTTGGAATAGAGTGTCAATGCTACCTGACCTAAGGGCAGATAGCCAAACTAGAACATAAAAACAAGAGGAAGCAGCCACTATTGTAACTTGCTGTCTTCTGCCTTCTTCTGCCCACCATGAACTATTTCTCCTCTGTGATGCCATCTGCCAACTTGGAGCCAGATGACTATGAACTGAAACTGTTACCAGCTGTGAGCTAAATAAACCTTACGTACTTTAACTTTTGGTGTCAGGTATTTTGTCTCGCAATGAGAAGAAAGTAACTAAGATCCCTCCTCCTTAGTTCTCCCTCTCACTAAAAGTAACCCAAAGTACAAATAATTTAAAGAAGGAAGTGAAAGCCAGATGATGGGAAACAAGGAGGGAGCTTTTGTGGAGATGGGAAGAGGGTCTGGGTGGGGTAGGCAGGAGGGAGTGGAAGGTAAAGGGTTAGGATGTGCTCTGTGTGTACAGCAGCGCCCTGTGATGAATGCTCTCCCCACTTACCTCAATCATATACCAGCAAAAGGGTGGAGGAAGCAACTGGGCCAACTGACATGCACTGAGACTTCCAAACCATGAGACAAAGGTATCTTTTCTCCCTGGAAGCTGACTGCCTCCAGCACTGGTTTACTGGCAGAAAACTAACACATGCGCTGAAGTCGTGGGAGATTTTTTTCCCCTTAAATCATTTTGTCCTGGACTTTCACTCGCATGATTTAAAGAAAGTGTGTGAGAGGTAGACAGACAGCCACAAGGCAGGACTCTGAGAAATGTCACTCATGAATGAAGAGGAAAGAGACGGAAGCCAGCCGCACTTTGGCGATGAGTGGCCAGTGTGAAATGCCCAGAGGAAACCTTCCACGTCCACTGGAGGAGATCTTAGCAAGGAAGGTGTCCTTTAAAAGGGGTTCGTCCCTGTACCTGTGGCCCAGAGCCACACTATTCCCCGACTCCGTCTTCTCCTCCACTTCTTCCCATTCACTCTGAGGAAACTGTGTTACCACCAGCAACTCAAGCGAAAACCCAGTGGAATCCTCATGGAGCATTACTTTTCTCCTTTTTCTGGGGTTAAATCTCCCTTGAATATGTCTCTCAAATTCTTTCTTTCTTTTTTTTTTTTTTTTTGTCTTTTTGAGAAAGAGTCTCGCTATGCAGTTCAGGCCGGCCTTGAGCTCACTTTGTAGCCAAGGTCGGTCTGGAACTCACAACGATACTCCTGCCTCAGCCTCCTGAGTGCTGGGATTACAGGTGTGAGCCACCACGCCCAGCTGAAATCCTTTCTAAAGCTGTGAGCCCAGTTTAAGACTGCAACATTCCTACTGGGGTTACCATGGCAACCATTAAATTGGCTCTAAGATTTACAGTGCCCTTCCAACCAAACCTCTGCCTTGACCCCCCCATCACTGCAATGATTTTGATTATACAGATTCTGCATTGACCTTTGGTTACACAGCTTCTCCATTGGTGGTTCCTCAGTATGGATAACATGATTTTTAAAGTCCTTGTGACCCCAATCACATCTACATACCCCACACCTGGGAAAAAATTCTGGCCAAGCATGAATTGATGCGAGCTATTTTGTGGAAATTCATAGGAATGACAGATAGGGAGAATAAACAGCTGTCTTTGTGCTGGCATTTTAGAAATATCTTTCCCTCTTGATAAAAGTTAGCCAATCTTGAGCTGTTGTAAAAAGAAATATCTTTTCAAGGATTGGAATAGAGACAGCCAGATTGGTCTTCCCTTCAGCAAAGAAGTTGGCTTGTTTAACTGTAAAACAAAATGAAACAAGTTTATTTCGCTTTCAGAAACTTTCACATGTTAACTCACATTTTGAAATTCTGAGGAGAGGATTTAGAATACTCCCAAGTATTCTAAAGGGGATGAAATACTATCTTCTCAAAACGCTGCTTGCTTAACATCTTTCAGGCCCAAAACAGAGCTTGGCAAGTGTGGATGATATAGGCTCCATTCACATTAAGATTCAAATTACTTCTCAGGAAATGAGATTGAATGGCAGAGACAAGAAGTGAAAGTGATGTAGCAGAAAACACACAGACCTGGATTCGCAGTGTGAGCTTTCGCAGTGGGGCAGAAAAGTTACGGTTTCAGAAGATGGGGGCAGGGGATACCAAGACCAGGAAGCTGGAAAGAGGGTCCAGGTGACTTCTTTTACAGGATTAATACATTTTAATATGCTTGTGATTGAATATTCCTTAGAATGAATTCCATGCGTAGGTAACACGCATGCATACACACACATATATAGGTAAGTACTGATTATTCATCTTAAATTGATCTTTCAACACCATCAAAAATGGCTACACTGAGCAGGGATGTAAGAACTGTAGTTCTAAAATATTCCTGCAATCCATTAAATTATAACAGCTTGTTGGAAGAGTTAGATATTAATAGCAAAGGGTAAAAATAAACTCTCTGTGTGAGTTATCTGTCAGATTTCTCTGTGTTCTCATCTTGAATGTTTATTAATGTTGCTATTATTTACAACCACAAGCGTACTTAGAATTTTCAACATAGGGAGATCAACAAATTGGATTAGAACTTTAACATTATTGAAGCTGACCTTAAAGCATTACTAACATTTAGCATTTGGTGAATCCCTTTTAGGGAATGTGGATATTGTGCAGTTTATTTCTGATAACAAAGTGAGAATAAACACTGAAGCAAAATGTGGGACAGATCATTAAATCTGAGAGTCCATAGGAGCAGACTCAAGTTTAATGCAAAGCAGAGCGAGCTAAAGGATCAAGTGTGCAATCATTATTAGTGAATAGTGCAACAAAAGATGCTCTGAACTCTCCCACCACGGAACTCGAATAAATCCTGGCAATTTCAGGTTTTACATTTCAAAAATAACTCAGACCTCATTATTTTTTACATCACAGACTCTAAGTGAAAAGAGTTTGTCAGAGTTGGGACTGAGTTAGTTGTGGTAAACTGTCAACAAATAATTTCTGCCCCATAATTTCATTCTCGATGAAACATAAATGAGTTCAGGCCGAGAAAATTGACAGTTTTATGGAGACAAGAACCTGTGCATACCTGTATTTGCATTTTAGACTTGCTTTTGAAGAAATGGTAATGGACTCGCTCCATCCTTCCCAAGACATTAAGGATGACATTAGAGGGTGGCCTGATCTGCTTTTCTGAGTCCCTAAATCCGTAACTTTCTGTGCACTTCCTTCCTGGGTTCCTCACAGAGGAACTTAGCTTCATGTGTGGCAAACAAATTCGAAAACAAAGTGGTTCCAGTCCAGTCAAGCATTGCTCAGAAAATGACCCTTTCAACCCTGCACTGCGTTCTGTTGTCAAAAAAAAAAAAAAAGAATTTGTTTCAAAAGCAGCCTGAAAGCACAAGGACAACAGAGATGTTTACATCTCCACAGCATCACGCTCAACACTAGGCTCTGAAATCATGCATTTTCGGCTCCTACTGACTTTATTTCCCTTTGTGTGATTTATGAAAGTTCCCCTCAGTTGATTAAAGTTACATCTAATTCATCTGAAAAAGTCTTTGGTAGTAAGAAAAAAAAGTATGCTATGAATGCCTCAAGGAATAGAGACCAGAGGAAGGGGTCCCAGCTCACACAGGGCTGAAACCTTCCACATGTGGGAACCTGTCACCCACCCCAGGCTCTGTGTGAGGCCATACCTCAACTAGAGGCACAGGAGAGAATCAATATTTTTAAATGAGAACATAATTCTGGGGCTGGGGATATAGCTCAGTGGTATATCACCTGCCTGGTAAGTGCAAGGTCATGAATTTGATTTCTGGTTAAAAAAAAAATGCTACATGTACAGTATATGATACTGAGAATTATACAGAAAAAAATATGGACAGTGACAGTGAAAGATAGGTGATATTTTGGAGGACCAAGGAAAGAAGCCTCCCAGAGATCAAATCATCTTAAAATAGGAACTTAGAGTAAAGCTTAAAGTTTGTCATGGTGGTGGTTGTGTTTATAAAGCAGAAATAGGCAAATGAACTTTAGAAAGAAGGAAACCTTTTGATGTGTGATCACATGGATAAATACAGACAACATGAAGTGAAACAGTGCAGATACAGAAATTGCAATGCAGAGCAGAAACACGGAAATGAAACCCAGGATTTGGTGGCAGATTTATTTACATTGACGAGCACTGGTTGGGATCATTCCTGAAATATTAGGCCTTGATCTCTGGTGGTCCAGGGTTTATATAAAATAAGCAAATGGGAAATGCAGAGGCAGAATGGTTTGTCAGTTGGAGATTGGTTCTCACAATGTGCATCACAGTGAGCAGCCGTTTCTAAGATACAGAAGCAGGTGGACCTGAAACAGGTACTGTTACCTGGGCAACCAAGAAACTTCAGTACACTGGCTGGGAGGTGTGTTTTCTGTTACAAGACCATGTGATCAGTCAACTCAGATAGGAGGCAAGGAAGATTATCATGCTGGCAGCAAATGGAGCGGAGGAGGACGGGGAGGGGAGACGGTGAAACGTGTGTCAAAGGGCACAACGTCTCACTAGGCAGGAGGACTAAGTTGAAGGTGTCTGTTTTACATAATAGCAATTGTAATTAATAATGTTTTCCTGAATAATATCCTCAAAAATTGGTTTTAAAAAGTACCAACTACGATATGTAGGCAAGGTAATGCACGCGTCAATTAGCTCAATTTAGCCCTTGAGCAATGCACATGTATTTCAAAACCATGTGTCACGTAAGATCGAAAAAATGCTTCTTGTTAGTCTAAAAAGCATGTTTAAAATAATCTGAACTCCATAAAAATACACCCAGAAAGAAGGTCATGTGACAAGAGGGCACACTTTGGAGTGATATTTTGACAAGGCAAGAAGTGGCAAAGATCGTCAGCGTCATCAGACTGAGAGCCAAGGGGAAGCCAACGCCCATTCCCTCCTCCGCCATGTGGATAGTGTACTTCCACTTCCCAGAACCTGAGAAAGTAAATTGCAAGTTTTAATCCACCCAGTTTGTGAAATCTTATTACAACAGCCCTAGGAAACTGACACAAAGATCCTTTAGTTTTGCTAACAACACACATACACCAGGTTTTGCTTTAGCCATTTAGTACCTAACGCCAGTCCCTGCCAGAAGCTACTCCTCAGGATAACTCGCCACAGACTTGAGAAGAAACGGTGAAGGAGAGCCCCAGTCTGTGAAAGGGGGGCTACAGCAGCTCACTCTGAGGCGAGGGTCTCACATTTACCCTGTGCAGTTCCCACTGCTCCAGAGCATCAAAGCCCAGCCACGCAGTCTCCGAGAAGTTTGCCGTGTCCTTCAGAGGTTGATCAAAAATCAAGTCTTTTTCTGTTCTTAGTGGCAGCCCACATGCTCAGGCTCCTGCAGCCTGATATACCAGTCTGCGAGTCTTCCTTCTCTACACACGACAATGCCCCTTCCCTCAGAGGTACAACTACCTCAATCTGTGTTTGGTTCACAATTCACTTGATACATGGAGAAAGGGAGGGGGAACCCTTGTGTCAGTATGGGGCTGCCCTTTCCTCCCCTAAGTGGGAGATACTGGCTGCAAGGAGCCAGCCTTCACCAGCTCAGAGCTCTGCTCCATCAAATCACCTAGGGGGAGGTTTCGAATGGGAGGAGAATCCAAAATTTGGTTTTGCCAAATGACAGCAGAGGAGAAAGCAGAGATTGTAATACTAGGTTTGCCACCTTCAGGAAGAGCTTGGGGAAGAATCTATCAGCCAACTTTCCACAGAGACTACAATCCTGAGAAGGTGATCCCACTGGATGTCAGGGAAGTGCCACCATGCCTGCTTCCCAGAGGCCTGTGGGGAGGCAGGAATGAGCACAGTGAGGATGAGCAGAGTCCAGGCGGAAACCACACGGATGGGGGACTCGGAGGTCCTGGGGCCGAGATGGCTTCACTGCAGCCAAACAAACTCCTCAGGGCTGACGGCTGCACCCTAGTGCCCACTGCCTTCTCGTGTGCCTGTTGCTTCAGTGATGTGAGGGGTCTTTTGGTCATGCAGGGCACAAGGAGAAAGCAAATCAAAGATGCAGACTGAGAGGAAAAAATGGTTTCTTCCATTTCAGACCTGTGTGGAATGCCATTCCCAGGCAGAAATTCCTAAGGCAGCATTCAGGAAAAATTAACTTAGGATGCTAATGGAAATGTGGTGTTTGTTATTCGAATATAACCAAGTTAAAGTTTTCTTTCCTCAGCTTCCACATTTTCCAGGAAGAACTTGAGAAAAGCTAAAATAACATTTTTGTTATTAGCAAAAGCCAGAAAAGGAAGGTGATCTCTCGAATGAATCACTAGCACAGCAGATGTACATTTGTATCCACAGTGTAGCTCTCATGTAACTGGTAAAGTCCATCTGAAATGCCTGTTTCTTGTTAACAAAACTGAATTGAGGAGAAGGCAGAGGTCAGCTTTGGAAATGGGTTTAATTTTTCTTAACAAATTGAAAGAGGAAAGTGGGGGAAAGCCCAGTGATTCTTTCTCTGGTGATTGTGGAGTAAAGAAAATAAAGTTGTAATGCTTAGGCTTGAACGGGTCAGATTGATTGGGGCAGGAGTCACTCAGAGTACTAACAGAAGACTCCTGGGTGTGTGTGGTGGGTCGTGGAATGTATTGATGCCCATACGACTCTGTGGTCTATACTGACATCATTCCCCTTCTCTCTAGCTCTGCTCCCTGCTCTGTACCTGGCCACCATGAACTCAGTATCTGTGCTCCACCACATCCTTCTGCAATAATGTTCTTTCTCTTGGAGCCAGCTGACCATGTACTGAATGTCCTGAAATCATGAGCCAAATTAAACCTTTTCCCCTCCAGTTGTGAATTTTGGGTATTGTGCGCCCGCAAAAGGAAGCTGAACAACACGAAAGTTAATGGGTCACTTGTAGAAAAGTGGATACCATAATGTTAAGGTATCACCTTGATATTACAAGGTCAAGTGAAATAAGTCAGACACGCAAGCTTAAATACCACATGGTTTGTCTTATTTGAGGAACCCCAAATATAGCGTGAAGCCGGGAGTTAGATCTTTCTCAGATGGGAAGGGGACCAAGAGGTGGAGGGAGAGAGGGAAGAGAGGAGGAGGGTATGAAGAAAGAATTGAGATGTGCGGTATAGATGTGCCAACACAAGCAATGTAAACATTATGAACCACATATATGGACTAATAAAAAATTAAAAAACAAGCCATTGAAAAGCAGTAAGGAGTTATATATTCCTGGTTTCTCTCTTAGCACTGCCATGTTAGGATCAGAAGAGAATCAGTGAATAGAGAGGTTCTGTTTCTCCTGTGTTTTCCTTGGAACCAGAGGAGAAGACAATTTCCCATAACAACTTGGAGTAGCCACAGATCCAGGAAATGAAGTCCATGCTTTCCCCTCTGGTGGGCGGTGTTAGATTCTAATGTGAGGTGACGTGTGCTGGCAGAGTGGTGTAGGTGGAGACAGCTGCAGTGAGAGATAATCGATCCCTCACCTGAGACCTGCATGGTGGATTCAGTTTAGAGATCAAGTAGAAACTGCATCTGGACCTGAGAGGGAACTGAACTGCCACTGGGTCCCTAGGACTCTTGGGAAACCCATGAAATAATTGAGAGCAAGGTGGCCATGACCAAGTCTGAGGATGGAAGTGGGACCCTCGGCCAGAAGGAAGGACAAGGCCATCACTGCAGAGATCAGAGAGCCACAAAGACCAGCAGAGCCCCGGAGACACGAGAACTGACTCGTGCATGCGTGTTACTGTCAGCGCTGCCAGGGCTCACAGCTCCCCTGGCACAAACTTTGTTCGGAAGCCTGCAGAATTCAACAGAGGCAAACACCTGAAGAAGTTGAACATACCACATGGCTGAATTTAGCTTTCTGAATTATTTATCTACTTGGTTTTCTTTCCCCTTGCTACACTGGAAGACCCCATCAGAGGTAGAAAGCAGGGAGGCCTCTTGGATAGTGAATATTCAGAGTCAACCTATAGTCAATCAAAATCAGCTCAGCATGTCAATAGAAGAACAAAATGCCACCATTCTTTGTGTCATTACAGCTTTTTAATTCTTCAAGAATGCTCTGTTAGTGACCATTTACAGATTTCATTCCATACACTCAGGAAACCAACCAACCAAAAATAAAGGTGAGATGAAAAAGCTGCTGAAGGCATGAATTCAACTTCCAATTGCCATATGGACAGGGTAGGAAAATGAAGGAGCACCTCCACATTTCACTCTAAATGTTACTCTTAATTGCCATATGATTAAAACCGCTTTAACCAATGTGTTATACCAGATAAGCTGCTCACAACGAAGCATTTTGCAACTGAAGGGGGAGGCATCCTAAGTTTCTGAAAGTTAGCAGTACCCAGAGGGAAAATAATTGCTAAATATGGTGCCCAATTTCAATAGTCCATGTAATTTTAGGGAAAGGGGTCTTCTGAAATGGAAAGGGGCACAAGATAAGCTCTGTGGAAGACTCAGCAATAAATTTTAAAGAGTTATTCTCACAAATGTCAACTGGTGGTGGAAGAAAAACTTAATTGAATTGTAAGTAACATGAATGTGCTTTCTACATGTAAAACCTTATGAGTCTAATCAGTAGATTACAACTAACTGGCATACCACAAGGGCATGAATATTGAAAGCACACAGTAATTTGAAATATTTAACAACTATTTATTCTGTTAATAGATCATGATGGGAAAAAACTAGAGCTTTATTTCATAGGCTCTGCAGGTGACTCCCACTACAAAAGTACTTGGCTACTCAACATCTTTCCTCTTTTTTTCTTTTATTTTATGTTAAAGAGGATAAAACAGAATAAAACTAATCAAAACAAACAAATGTAAAAATGCAAGACTTCAAAACATTACAAAATCAACAATAGTTACCATAATGCTCCTTGACATCTTCAAAATACTTGCAGGTAACTTTGGACAGAGTAACAATCAAAAAGAACAGAATAAATAGAAACAAGAAAAGCAAAACAATGAACGCAACAAAGGAAACCGACAGTAAATCCAAGATTGCTACCATAATATATTGTGCTATCTTCGAAACAGCTGCTTCTGCCGTCAGATTTAATCAAACAAACAAAAGCGAACCAAGAGAATAAAACCCAACCCAACAAAACTATAGAACCTCAAAACAAGACCATAGGGAATTAAAGGCTGCAACCCTCAGAAGAAAATCTCCCCCCATTGCCACACTGTGTACTGCTGTCCTCTGAACCCATGGTCAGACCACTGGCCCTAGACCCGCAAGGTCGGTGAATCAGTGAAACACCAATGCACCACAGGCATCCAGTTGCAATTCACCTCCATAGCTGTCATCACAGCCTGTGTTTCTCTGGATGAGCTGGTCACTTATGGGTGGGAGGAGAATTGGTGCTTCTCGTTTGCCGGCCTGCGCACTGGAAGGGTCTGTGGTCTGGCTATTCCCAATCCTGCGGAAGCCTGCTCATGACGCTGGTTCCCAGACTGGGCTTGCTTGCTGGTGTGACCTTGTTCTCTCTCCCGCAGTCTGCAAGTGGTGCTGACTCAAGGGGAGAGGCTTGGGTCCAGCCGTGACCCACACCTCCATCTTTCTGTTTAAGGCAATGAAAGTGATCGTTTTAGAATTATAAATTTCAAATTACATAGTAATATAAATTTGGGATTAAAATATCATGGAAATATGCACTGCAGATAGAATAAATTTTAAGAGAAATATATTTCTTGAACATGTACAAATATAAGCCTCTCCAGATTTCTAGGTATTGTTTTCACAAAGCAAAATAGAGACACCTCAGATGACTACATTTTGATGAGCAGAAAAAAAATGTCTTGTTCTAGTTGAGAAGCTAGAATTTAGCATGAAATTTCACATTGATTAACTGGAAAACAAATAGGTGTTAGTACAATTCTGTTTTTCTTCAAAGGAAAATTTTCTTTTTTCATTACACACATATTTCAAAATTAGCAGTTTTTCCACACTTATTAATTTGTCATCTTCATCTTCAAACAGGACTAACTTAGCTGGCTTAAAATAAAAGATTTTAAATTTAAAGCCTAATTGAGCCATCAGTCAGAATTCTCAAACTAATAAATAGAAAAATAAAAATGCATTAAAACATGCTATGAAGCTTCTTTTATAAAGGAGCTTGTATCCTTCAGTATTTTCAGTTTTAAACACAAGTTATTCTCTGTGTCTGCACTGAGCTAATTTCAGAAACAATCAGCTGCTTGCTGGTCCCTCCATGTGTCTGAAAATATCTGTAGGTGTGAAAATGTCATAAACAAAAAGAGAAAGTTCCTATATTAAACCCACACCTTACTGTGAAATGAATTAGATCAGATGATGAAATCAAAATTTCCAAGAAGTATCTTCTGCAGTCAGGTTATTGAAACATTTATTGTTTTTGAAGCAAGAAATTCAAGATAAACAAAAGATGCCAAAACTCTAAAATTAGGTTGTTTTGTTGGTGGTTTGTTTTTGTTTACAGCCAACAAGAGTCCACTAGCTTTCTTCTTTAATTGTCTGAGAAAAGAAATAAGATTTTAGTTAAAAAATCTCACAGTTTATGAAGGAAATCCCTCACTTTATGACATTGAAAATTAAAATAATCCATAGTACAGATCAGGACATGTTTTTCACTCAAAATTGTCTGTATCCCATGTGGATTCTAAGAATTGCTATAGCTCGAATTCTTTGCTTGTGGCAAAGAAAATTTCAGAACCCAGGAAGTCTGTGATATTTTGTTTCCCTTATCTCTAATTTATCTTCATTTACAATTATTATAAAATTGATTATTTTTCATTACAGCAAAGGCAACTGGGCCCACTTCTGAGTATTTAGTAGCTCTAAGTAGACTTAGAAAAATTACTAAAAATGAAGAGAAAAACAACAAACCAAAGAGATTATTTATGATTAAACGTGCAAAACACTTCAAGAAGTGAATCTTAACCAAGGAAATGGGTGAACTTGATTTAAACTCATCAGCATAAAGAAGGTAAATTCCTGAAGGTGCTAGAACCACAAAATTTATTTTACCCATGAAGTTCCTGAGTGTGACAGGGACAAATGGAATATGCAGCTGCCAGAAAAAAGCACAGTCCTCTCCTTTCCTGCCTCAGCCTCCACGTTAGGGGCCTGTGTGTCACACTTCCAGAGAAATTCAAGATCTAGAAAGCTTTGAGAAAACACATATGTGCACCTGAAAGAAGTAAAGTAAGTCCATCACATTGTCTCTTTCTTCAACAAATATGAAATCATTAAATTTATTGGACAAATTCAATCTAGGCCTTACTAATATTCTTACAAGGAAAGAAGGCAAAGTTAAATTCGTTATGAACCTGTGTCCTCGGAAGGGAAGAGATGGCATGTCCTTGTCAAAATGTGGCTTGTAGGCTTCAGCTTCGGTGTCAGGAACCCTGGGTGTAAGCACAGCTTCCTGCATTCCCTGGGTGTGTGACCTGTGGAAAGTTCCAGAAGTTTCCTCAACTGGAATTCTATTAATTCACAAGACACTTGTAAAATGAAGTACTTTCCTGACTGATTTTTATGCGCATAGCATTAGACTTTTTATGTGAGATGCTGCTTTACACAATACTTAGCTTCTAATACGTACACTTATTCCTGTTATGGTAAACAATTAATGGATGACTAGACTACAGTCACTATCTATTCAAGTCTCATTAACATAGAGGCTTGGATCTAAGGTCACTGTGGTTTTTCTTGTAAATATATCGATTCTATTTTTCTGTAATACCTCCTTCAGGAGATATGAACAGTAACAACAGACTAATCACTGTACAGAGATGATAGTTAGTACTTCCTGAATATTGGCTCTATAGAACTTATTATTCCAAGAGTTCTAATGGTTTAAAATACAAAATTTCACTCCTGTCTTAGGAGACAGCTAGTAATGTTTTCTGGACAGTTACTAATGTTACCTCCTAAGAGTATCATATGGCCAGTTCAAACAAGGCCCAGAGGTAGATCCATACCAACATGCAAAGCAAAACAATTAGCTTGCATGTGGCAGAATATCCCACATCAGCTATGATGATACAGGTGAGCAAAGAGAAGTCCCTAGAACATACTTTCAATAAGCACTTTTCAGAGAAAGATCAGAAAATATCCTCATCTCTGGCCAGTGTCGACAGAAAATGTAGAAATTTCTTAGGAATGGTGGATTTACTGTTTCAAAACGATGCATGGTATTAGATAACTTGAGGCTCTTCCTAAAAAGCAGTCAGCTGGCCATGTACCTGAAATTCCACCCTCCCTTACATAAGCCATTTCTGGATACCATGTATTATCAGAATGATGTGCAATGTTGATGTGACCGTTTTCTCATGTTATCAGCCAGGGCTTCAGCAGTGTGGGGACTGCTGCTTGACAGTCCTTTGTGTACGGAAGCAGCAACCCTTCATGAAATGAAGCATTATTGATGAGAAATTGGAATCATCTTACAGCTCTCAGGAATTATATATGTACCTGCTGCCTGTGTCATGAGAGGAAATTAAAAGACAAAACATCACTCGCCTTGAATGTTTACACTGCGTTGCTAAACTACAATAGAACTTACCCGAAAAAGTCAAAAGGTTTCTCAGCTCGGTGGAAATGCTTGTTCCTCAGCTTCCTAGAAAGGAGGAAGATTTCCATAGAATTCATCCCCATTGAGCTGGCAGCTGTGGACTCCATGACTTTGACTTCGGAGGTTGGCAAGGATAAGGGATTTAGTGCTAGAAGCCAGACTAGCACTTACGAAATCACCCAGAGGGTATCAGCCGAACGCACCCAGCAAAATGGTGCACAGATGCGAAAGAAAGACAAAGATTATTCTGCTGTTGAGGAGCTCTGGGATGACCCAACGCTCTCTCTGGCTCAAAAGCCCTCCTCTCCAAAAGCTCATAGTTTCATTGACATCCATCAGGAAGGTGAATGGGAGTCACAGCAGACTTCATAGGAAAAGAAACTTGGTATCTGTACCAGCCAGAGAGGCCTCCAACTGGCAATGCACAGTTTTGATATATGCAAGGCTGCCAGGAACATTTGTTTCAATACAGCCAGCTCTACACAGCTCAGCGCATAGGGTGAAGAGGGGGTCAGGGACAGCTTGTGGTAAGGGCTTTGTTTCTCAGCAGCGAGCTGTGTGGTGGTCTCCCACAGCCCCCAGGACTTATGCCAGAGACATATCATTTGCGCTGGTTTAACATGTCCTTCATTCATAGAAATACCTACCTGAGATCTTTCAGGGCCTGGAGGAGGCAAGAGATGGAGGGAGAGGTGGGAAATCAGAGAGAGGCGTGAAAAGGGGGATGAGGGCGTGGTGCCTGAGTGCCAGCCCACACGGGCGCCGAGGGTGTGGTGCCTGAGTGCCAGCCCACACGGGCGCCGAGCGCGTGGTGCCTGAGTGCCAGCCCACACGGGCGCCGAGGGCGTGGTGCCTGAGTGCCAGCCCACATGAGTGATGTAAACATTGTACATAAATGTGGACAAAGAATAAAATACAGGGCCTCAAGCGATGAACAGAGAGAATCAGGCAGGGGATGAAAAAAGGAGTTAGGATGTGCCTTGTACACATACCAACTCTCCGCAGGGATGTGGACATTGTGTGCTACACACGTGAACTAATAAAAAATAAGACAAACGTATTAAAGGCTGAAGGTCTATTAAATGAATAAATATGGTTACTGTAAAACTAAATAAATAAAAACATCTATCTGAACAGTGAAAGTAATGTAAGATTACCGAAGAATGACAGTGCAAAACGGCGGCCTTTTTTTAAACTTTTTAATTTTATTAGTGTCTGTCTGCAGTGCACAGAGTTCACTGTCGCCTTGGGGACTGGGTGCACATATGTCATTTCTTTTATCATCCCCTCCCCTTCCCCCTCCCTCCCTTCTCCTCTGACTCTCCTAACCTGATTTTTCTACCCTTCTTGGTATATTAACCTCAGCTTCTGTTATACAGTATCTACATTCCCTGGGGTTGCTGGATCCTTACGTGTGACACATCTTTAGTCGACCTGTTCCTCTTCCCTCCTCCTCGTCCTTGCCCTTGTTCCCTTGGACCCCTTCCCTACTGCATGAGGAACATCTTCTTGTCCCCTTCTATATGTTCTTTATCACTCTCTTTGTGCTTTGCCTCACTCAGATGAAAGATGTCATACAGTGAGTGCTTAAGTCTGTGTGTCTGGTTTATTTCACTCAACACTGTATTTTCCAGGTGCATCCATTTTCTTACAAATATCTCAAATGTGTGATTCTTCAGAGTATTCCTGTATTTAAATACCACATTTTCTTTATCCAATCATCTGTTGATGGGTACACAGGCTGCTTCCAGGATTTAGCTATGACAAATTGTGCTGCTATAAACATTACTATGCATGTGTCACTGGAATATGATGGCTTATGCTCTGTGTGGAAGCTACCCAGCAGGGAATCACTGGGTCATGTGGAATTCCTAATTTCAGTTCTTTGCAAAATCTCCATACTGATTTTCATAATGGTCGTACCAGATTTTGTTCCCATCAACGATAAAGGAAGGTGCCTTTTTCACCACAGCCATGCCAGCACTGGTTATTATTGGATTTCTTCATGACTGCCTTTCCTCCCCGAGAAAGATGGGGTCTTGGTGTTTCAATTTGCATTTCTCTAATGGCTGGAGATATTAAACATTCTTTCATACATTTATTGACCATTTTTATTTCTTCCTCTGTGAAGTGTCTGCTCATCCACTTCTTGGCTAAGTTTTTAACCTTAGGTGGTTTGATTTTTTTAGTGGTTTTTTTTTTCCATATTCCATACATTAGTCCTCTGCCTGAGGAGGAAACATGTTTCCCATTCTGTAGGTCATCTCTTCACTCTACTCTTGGATTCTTTAGCTCTCCAGAAGCTTTTCAGTCTGATACAGTAGCGTTTGTTGATTCTTGCTGCTATTTCTTAGACAATTGGGGTTCTGTTTAGAAAGCCTTTCCCCACCCCTATTTCTTCAAGTGCTTTATCTACTGTATCTTCCAGTGGGTTTAGTGTCTCTGTTTCCATGTTTAGGTCTTCGATCTGTTTTGATTTTAATTTAGTATATGGTGAGAGGTATGAGTCCAGTTCAATCCTCTGCAAAGATAACCAGTGTCCCCAGCCCCACGTGGCGAACAGGCTCTTTCCTGCAGTGCATGCCTTCGGTCCCTTTGCCAAAGAGCAAATAGCTGAACGTGTCTAGATGCGGAAGCACCCATTCTCCTCCTCGACCCATGTGTCTGTTTCTGTTCTAGCACTGTACTGTACTGCTTTGCACTACAGCTTGAAGTCAGGTACTGCAAAGCCTCCTGCTTTGCTCTTGTCATGCAAAATTGCTTTTGCTGTTCTGGGTCTCTTCTTCTTGTGTATAGATTGGAATTATAAGGATATAAATTAGGATTGCATGCATTAGTTTTGTAAAGTATAACTTTGGAATTTTGACTGGGACTGCTTTGAATCAGTACAAATTTTATAGGCGTATGAGCATTTCGACAGTTTTGGTTCTGCCTGCCCAGCAGAGGGGATTCTTTCCATTTTCTGATGTCCTCTTCACCTAAAAGGAGCTAGTTTTAACCTCAGGTTTAGAAGGACAAAAGAAAAGATTTGCAGAGAATTGACTGACATCACAATTTCTATAAGAGTTTTATAAAAGTTCTCATAAAATAATGGAAGTACGTACAATCCCAGCGGCTATAATTGGTCTGTCCTCGTGTATAGTCCAGTATGAGTGTGTGCACACACTTCCAATTCCTCCCCAAACAGAAACTAATGTGACTTTTAACAGGTATTTGATTTATCTTTCTTCTTCTTCTTATAGATTCTTCAGAGCTTCTCTTTTAGACTCTCTGCTGTCATTGTAACACAACATTTACTACAGGAGTGGCTCTTTATTTGCAAAAGACCTACTTCATTTGCTAAACCTCATTTCACATACAAACTTTATCAGTGGGTTGCACTGTCTGCAACATGCTTTACACAATGTGAGTTTGCTGTGTACTTCAGACACCTCTATACTGAGCACATAATCTCACAGGACTTTTCTGCCACAATCATGATTCTCTTCTGTTATTTCATTGTTACAAAAGTATGTGTTACTCAAGGTTGGCAGGTAGATGCCTGATATGGTCCAAACTGAACACAAATCTTCCCTACCTTATTATCCATCAAAAGGTCATTTCTTGTGCCACTTTAGCGAATATCTCTGCAATTCCAACCTCAGTAGCTCAAGGACTTTCAACTTTAGTGGTCTCAAGCCTGCCAAGATGAGGGCTACACTGAGAGTAGGGTAACTTTTGATCTCAAAATACTAAGAAAATTTCAATGTGAAAATCCTTTGTGTAGGAGGAAGTAGTTAAGCTGTATCTATATATCTGGCCAGTGAAGATATGGTCTTAAAATGAGAGAAGACACAGATGATGAAGAAATAAACTATATAATATTTAGGACTAGAACTCATAAAAACACCCATGAATTCATGGCAGACGAAGTCCCCTCCACTTCATTTTATACTAAATATATGTGTCAGACTCTTTCAAACTGGGGCTGAAATGAGGAGTTGTGCATAACCCTATACTGACATATTTCTAAACCTAGACAAATTGGCCAGTGCAGAGATGATCAGAACTGCCTGGGGAAGGCTTAGTCATGACTGCCTACAAGGCCTGGCTGAGGGCAGCTGGACAGCAAGCTCATTTCAACCTACAGTGTTTGGGGTGTGAGATACAAATGGAAGTAGCACGGAAACATAGTTTAGACGCCCACTTGATGAGTAGCCCTGCTCCCAGGTGCTCCCCTACCACTGACACAAGAAGACGTGGGGTTTCCTGCCCGAATGAAGGCAGTGACACTGAACGAAAACTTCCAGGCAAGAGCTCAGTAAGCTATGGAGCCTATTCTACAATAGGGAAAAGTAAGTAAAGTTTGCATACTGAGCCGTGATTCTCCTTCTTGTCCTGACTCCTCACAGAATTCTGGAATAGATTCACTTCTCCTATCACAGGCAAAAGAGTAGAAATGCCCTAACTTTCCGGGCCTTTCTGTGGGAGTCCCAAAGAAATCATCTCTAGACGTTTCTCAGTCTAAAGTAGCTTGTGATTACCTAGTCATGTCAATGGTAGTTTATTGTTTAAGGAAACACTTAATAAAATATGAGGATCTTAAAGACGGTATTACTATAATAGAAACAGTAGCTATATTATCCACACATGCGAATCACTAACTGTTGTACAATAACCCCAACAGCAAGTAGCAAAAATCCAAAACACAAACACTCACATATATGAAGGAGGCTAAGTTCTCAGGACGTTCTGCGTGCACTGTTTTGAGATGATTATCTGTTGGTTTTCAGTTTCAAACATCCATAGGTAGCTGAAAATCCAGACAGTGTATACCTGTAGTGCATGGGCAGTGCCTGCCTGATGTAGAAGCATCAGTGCCAAGATAGAATTTAGAACCAAAGCAGTTGACAAGAGATTCCAAAAATGTGGCCTTGGGAAGCATTTTAATTTAATTTAATCATCTTTTATCTGAAACTATCTTAATTACCTACTACCAAATTGAGGCAAATTTCTGTCTCAAAAAATTATAAAAAAAAATCAACATCTAAAATCAAACAATTTAGTATCAACTTGATGGTAGCACAGTTCCTATATAACACTAAACAGATGCTTTACATCTCTTGAAATGAGTCACCATGTGGGCCGAATCAGTATGTTTGACTGGACGCTCCTGTGGAAACTTCTGTTCAAGGCTCCTACCGAATCCTTCGTATGCACAAATTGAAGCATTACACTGCATGTCACAGATGTGGACAAGAATTGCATTTCATACAATTTTAAGGGAACTGGGCCTCCTGAGGTTGATAGCTGAAGCACTATTTTAATGGATTTATATTTAATAACAGTACTGCTACATCAATCCCTTACCTACCTATTTACTGTGTTTTCACCTAGAAAATTCTTAATATAGTATTTAGAAGACTATTAGCTCTTTAATAGAAAAACACAGCTATTCGGTCATCACTATTCATAATCTCTATATTCCCAGAAATCCTAGGCAGAGTGCATTTAAGATTGTTCCATCACCTGACAGACTCACGTGTTTTCCTTAGGAGACACTTTGGTTTATTGTCACTGTCATCCGTTGTGAAGGATGAAGCATTCTGAGGCATGGGCGTCCTGCTCTGTCTCTGTCACATATCATAGAGAACTCACATGACCGGCTTGGTGCCGGTCGGTCCCGTGATGGGTGGCATTTGATGCAATCAAGCAACACAGGGAACGCAGCCTGTTCGAGGCTGCTGCCGAAGTAGCCCTACATGGCCCACTGTTACATGGAACTGCTTTCTACAAGTAGAAGGAATGGAAGCTAAAATATTGATACAAAGGAGAGGACTGGATACATAAACGGGCACAATACCACTCACCACTAACATGTACCATCACTGGGAAGGGTGATGAACATACTCCACTCTGATTGAGCTCTGCTTGGCTATGACTGCTAGCACAGCATGCTTGTCCACACCAAAGACATCTGAGGGATGTGCTACACTTGGCTTTGTGATGCTGTGACATCACTGTGCAAGAGGACACTGGCAGCTCCATTATAACCTTAGGTGACTAGTACAGGGTCTATGCTTCATTGTTAATCAAAAGAATATGTCTTACATAGCATCAGTCTGTCCTAAGTTTACTCCAGAAGTTACAACCACACAATTTTTACCTATATAGACATATATGCATCACTATTTTCCTTAATCTTTTTCATATCACAGCTAATATCCTGAGTTATAGTTATTATTCGTTATTTTATTGCCAGAGCTAGAAAGCTGAATATATGCTATCAGATAACAAAAAAGAATGGACTCATATCTATGATGTAGAAAATATTTTTGTTCATCTGAATATGAAAGCACTAGGTAACTAGATTTTTCTATTTGATTAAGTGTCAAAAGAAATGGAAGCCTAAAATAGCTTCTTTGCACTTGTGTAGAAAACTGGCTGCTTAAATAAAAAGTCTAATTTACTGTAAAAGGATAACAGAAATTATTCATTAAAAGGCCATGACACAGTATATTTAGAGATGCCTCTTATCTCAATTTTTATTCTAATTTATTCAACAATATTTTGAAGACAAAGTATTATTGTATTCCTACATCTTTTCTCTAAAGAAACAAGTGGATTGAACTTCTATTATTCATAGTTATCATTCCAGCTTTGAAAATAGTGCCGTGCCTGCTGACCTGAGTTGAATGCTTTATACGCAAGAGTGTTTATTCTTATCTCTGTATCCCGAGCCCTCCTGCGTTCAGAGTTACCTCTGGCAGCATTTCTATATGAAAAGTTACACTACACAGGTTTAATTGGACCAAGAATACAAGGCATTTGGGGTAGACTGACAAAGTAAAAGATTACACGGTCCTGGGGAAATCAAGAATAAAGACAGAAGAAACATATCTGTGAGTAGAGAGAAGATGAGAATGAACATTTGACAATAGAGACATTAAATGTTACTTCTGAATCCATTTTAGGTGCAGTTTTATAGTGTTTGTGTGTGTGCATATATCATTACTCATGGATACAATTTCATGCAAAAAGTTGCAAGAATAAGAGGAAACACTTATAGCTTGCTCCTGTAGTCAACAATGATTTTTTTTACATTTTGATCCATTTGCTGTATCAGTCTGTGCTTCCTCCTCCATCTCCTCTTTGTCCCTCTGTTTTACCTCTCCCTACTCACCTAGGACACACATACACACATGTGTGCATGCACACACGATTTCATGTGAGTTCTTGGGAGTGTTGGAAACACAACTCCTCTTTATTCCTACATATCTTAGTGTGAATTTTATAAGAATAATAGCATCCTCTTAATCATAGTTCATTATGCAAAGTAGTAAAACATAACATTGATGCAGTATCATTGTTTAAAACACAGTCCATAATCAGATGTCATTCATTGAATTGATAACACCCTTTATATCTAGTATTTTCCCACCTGTCCAGCACGCACTAGAATTTAATATCATATTTAGATGTTATGACTCCTTTAGTCTAGAAGGACATCTCAACTTGCTATTGTCTTTCTTAACCTTGATACTTTTGAAAAGTCAAGGCAGCAGTTGTTTGGTAGAGCTGCACTCAGTTTAAGCTGTCTGATGTCTCCCCGTAGTGAAACTCAAGTTACATACCCTCAGCAGGATGCCATGTCCCTTCACAGCACACGATGTTGGCTGTCCCAAAGTTGTTGACATTGACATTGATCAGTTGGTTACGTGATCTTTGTCTGATTTCTCCACTCTAAAGTATCTATTTTTCCATTTTAATTACTAAGTAATTTTAGTAGATGTGCTGCTGATGCAAGCACTTAATCAGTAATTTCAGAGGTGATATTTTGAGACTTTATTCAAACTCCACTAATTTTGAATCATTGTTTTCTAACTCCATTTTTCCTTCTATGTGTATTAGCCAGCACTGTACTGTGAAAAAGGTTTTCCTTCTATATCTTTATTGATTTCGTTGATTTATAGCAAAATCAACCTTCAAGTTTTTCCTGACTCACAGTTTGCTGGGTCACTGTTTTATTCTGAAGTTGCCCCATCGTTGACCAGTGGAAGCCCTGCCACGCTGGCTCCTTTTACATTTTGTATTTTCCCACCATTCTTTTCACATTTCATGGATTTTGGATGCATGACATTGTAGGATTGTTTTACACTTTCTCTGCCCCAGCCATGGAATCAGCGTCTACTGCACGGTGCTGTGACTTCTTTAGATGGAGAATGGCTTTTCAAACATAAGATGTGGGCATTCAGCATGCCTGAAACACAAGTGCATTTGTGAATTTAAAGTGATCCTTTTAGTTCCCCCTTATTCCGATGTTTGTTAACTGGCTTAAGTCTAGAGGCAAAAAAATAAAATGTTAGTTTTCAGATTTGAAACTCATTAAACCAGTTTAAGTCACCAAATTACATGCAATGCATATATAAACCCATATACACCATGAACTTACCATATAAATGCAGATAATTTGCATTTTCAAGAAAAATTCCCTTTTCAATCCCAAGGACAAGTATTTTTTCTGAAAGTTCTTTGCCAGAAATTGTTTTACCTATTCTAGTTCCTAAGGAGGAAGTCTTATAGTATGTACTGATTTTTGCCTGGCTTGCTTAGTTTAACATAAATGTCATTACAGGATCAACACTGTGCCCCCTTTTTCAATTTTCGGTAACAGTCTTATGAATATACAAAAATTATGTAAATGTAAAAGCACATGATAGCTTGTTGCCAAATGTATCACATCACCAGTATCAGCAGCAGCATCTATAAAATCATATTGACAGATTTAATTTTCTCTCTTAAGGCTAATAGACTTGGGGTAAAAGTATATGAATATTTGGGAGCAAAGTAACTAGCACAAATTCAAGTTAAGTTTTCAAAGTAACATTGATCTTTAGGCAAATCGCTTTATCTGCCTGAGTTTCAATTTCACTGTGAGAACTTTAAGAGGGGAATAATAGATAGATACATTTTCAACGCTGTGTATTAAAGCCTGGTGCGTGCTTGGCAAGTTCTCCACCACTGATCTATACCCTCATCCTATAATTTGTATCGTACAGAAAAATGTAGAACAGATGAATTTGGTAAATAACGAAGAGCTACACATGCACATAACACGATGGTATTACAGCACCATAATAGAGCTGTGAGTTGAGCTGTACTGGTTACTGTACTTTGTATCTGACTTTCTTTCAGATACATATGGAATCTGGTGTGAATTAGTAGCTTCTAAACTGATATCATCAAATATTTTCAGAATTTTGTTTTTCTGATTTCAGGAAAGCAGCTTTAGCATTCAGATTTCTCTCAAGCTGGTAGTTCAAATGCAGTCTAGTTCTCAAAAGAATATAAGGAATTCAGGGAAATCCCAAATATATCTCAGCCATCTTTCTTAGTGTGTCATAATGTAATGCCACAATCAGAATTTTCAGTTCTGGTATCAAAATATCACTCAGAATTTTGAGGGAAGGCCTAAGGATGTCTTCTAACATAACTGCAACCTTAAATGCTGTGCTTCTTATGTATTGATGTCAGTCACCATCTCCAGCCTGTAGCTTACCTCGTATGCTAAACAGATTCAAGTCCATTTACTCCCAGGATTACATGACAGTGCCAAGCTATAACCCATATGTCCAGCACCTGGACCAAACTACAGTGTTATTTCTCAGTCAGTGAGAGTCGATCAGAACCGAGAGCTGCCAATTGTATGTCTGTGCAATGAAAGATAATCTTAAAATTTAATTTGGGTGATGAAAATTGAATTAAAGAACGTAAGAAGTAGAAATTCACTGAAACTTCCAAGTAAGCACAAATCTACCCCATCACTAGAACTGTTCAGGAAAAGTAAAAACAACAGTTTTGGGAGACAGTTGCCTTAAAAGCCCTGCCATGTAGGCACCAGATGTATAAAAGTGACTTCAGTTTACCTATTTTGTGCACTCCTTCTCATTTCCACCTTCAAAACCCCAACCCCAAATCAGTCCTGGACCAGGCCAAGCTCCATCAAACTCCTCGCCCCTTTCCAAGACCTTAACTTATAGTCACGTGTTAGTGGGATTTTTAGTAAAACCAGCTTGGCTATTGATAATATTTTCCTGGTGATCTTCCTAGGGATCTTTACCATATCGTGAGCCTCTCCTGTGATCTATTCAAGGTTTGTCTTTCACGACTCAAGACCCTACTCTTGACACTTCTCTGGTACTTGCAAAACCCACTGGTTTACTCCCACCAAGATCTTGCTCAAAGCTGCTGTGGTGAATAACTTCCCAGCAACAGGTCTTAGAGCTCTAGTTATTGTGCTGTAAGCCCCCTCCTGAGTTCAGATCCTAGAATAGTTTCAGATTTAATCACCTTTAGCTGCTCATTTTCTGGGATGAAATCTACCTTCTCTCATTTTTGCTTTTGTTATTCATGTTTGTAGAACGTCACCATCTATTGCATGTTTACATAAGAAAAGTGGTAAGAGAGGGAGATCTTCCCTCCTAGCTCTGTCCTCCAAACCTGCTCCAAAAAACTATTTAGTTAAAAGTTCCCAACAGAATGTCATCCTCACAACTTTTGCCTTGGGTCACCCACTGAGACTCTGGAAGGACACATACATATCTTTGGTTTTTGAGGTGCTCACCCTTGGGAGATTGACAATCCATGACTTCTGTCTGGCCTCAGTCGTTTGATTATGGAGATAGCCTGACACCCCAGGCCAGGGTAGATGAGTGGAGACCTGGAAGCTTAGAACCAGATGCTTTAAAAAACCACCTGCATTTACATCATGCATGGGTTGGACAATAGCAACAATCACCAGCCTCCAGCAGGCCTGCAGGTTCTTGTGTATGCTGCCCCCCAAGCTTACGTCATTGATGTCCCTCTCTAAAGGGCATGACTTTATACCAGAGAGAACTTAAAATCACAGCGACCATTTTGTAGGACACTTCAAGTGGTCTAAAATGGTGTTATCACTGTTGAACAAAGAAATAAAGGTGACAAAATCCTAAACATCTGATAAGTATTCTTCAGTTGATATGTGCATGCCCTTAGAAGAACTTAGAATGACAAGCTGGTCTCCTCAAAAGTCACTTTGGAGAAAAAGTTCATTTTAATCATGGGTCTGAAACTCTCCACAGAATTCTCTTGCCCTTTATCTTCTTCTAACACCTCCTTTTCCCAGCACGCTTTGAGCCTCCATAAAAAACTCATATTCTGAGATTCTCTGGAAGACTGTCCCTTGGGAAAAAATTTTCTGATTTTCCTCAGAAGTTAATAAGCTTGAAATTAGCTTTATGAAATTAGGAGTTAAATACTGGCTCCAGGCTGAAGTCCATGTCATTGCCAAAGACTTTAAACACAGGGAAAAGTAAACAAAGACTACATCTACCATTTTCAGCAGCAGGAACTTTCTCAATAAAGAAAGCTACAAATAAGAAATATTTTCCAAAGATCCTTTTCAGAAGCTGCAGAAAATTATCTTCACAATGAACAATTTGTTAGTGACTTAGTCATCTCTACACCCATGCCATATGTTTCAAAACAAAATGAAGAATTTGGGCTAACAACACCAAGTGACTTATAAAAATACACACATAGAGATACCCACACACAGAAAGACAGAAAAAGAGAGAGAAAGAGATGAGGTCTCTCTATATTGTTTAAGCTAATCATGCCAGAGCCAGGCAATCCTCCTGCCTCAGCCTCCCCCAGATCTGGGGCTCCAGGCTCACACACTGCATTCAGTGAACAGGAGATCTTTTGAAAAGTATAAACTGTGCTAAATGACTATCACAACTAACAATATAGAAGCCAAAGAAGCAATAAAAATAACTAAAAGTCACATACTTCAGAACAAACAAAATAAAACTTTGTATTTGCAAACACTATATTCATTGGCAAAAATTAAAAATCTTTAAAGCCTACCATAAAACTGCTGTTGGAACTGGTAAATGAGTTTATAAATGGTGAAGAATAAAATGTCAACATGAAAAAGCCATGTTTTCGTATAGCTAAAACATTAGAATTAAAATAAAAATGATAACAAACACCATAAACACTGTAAAATGATTTGAAGTAAGTTTAATAATGTGTGTTCTGGATGTGAAACTATGGGACATTACAGAGGGAAATTGAAGAAGACTAAAGAAGAGGAGAATTTTGCCATGTCCAACAGCTGAAAGACTCAGGGCTGTTCTAGCAGAACTCCTTGAAAGATCTATGTGTACAAATCAAACTCAACTTGAAATATCAAAAATGTTTTGTGGGAATACATTGGCTGATATTTTTATAAGAAAATTCAAGAGCCTAGAAAAGCCAAATACTGTTGAGAAAGAAATTAAAATTGGAGTGCATTACTTCATTTCAAGACTCATGATAAAACTACATCAAACTATTGTGGTATTGGTATCAAGACAGACCTATAAATCCATAGAACCAAATGCAGAGTCATGAAATAAACCACCATATGAACAGCCAAGTGATTATTTCTAATGAACCTTCCCAGATAATGCACTAGAGAAAGAATGGTTTTTTTCAATCAATAGTATGAGATCAATCAGATCTACATGTGGAGAAATGGTCCTTGAAGTTTCCCTCATATGTGAAAAGTAGCTCAAAATTAACCATGTATCAACATACCAAAGTGAAAACTATAAAGTGTTTTAAATTAAATGCACTGAAATTTCTTTCATTATAAGGTAGATAAGGATTTCTTCAGTATAATACAAATAGCTCAAATGACAAAGAAAAAATTTGTAACTTGTACTTCATTAAAATTAAAAATTATCATTATTTTTAAAATTTTGCACAGCAAGGAAAACAAATAACAGAGGGAAGAGAAAACTGATAGAATGGGAAAAAATATTTGCCAGCTACTGTCCTGATAGAGTGTTAATAACTAGAGTACATAAAAGAACTCAAAAATCTTACTGCCAAAAAATCAAATAGTCCAATCAACATGTGGACAAGTGAATTGAACAGCCACTTCACACAGGAGGTCAAATAGCCAAAAGGCGTATAAAAAAGTTATCAAACATCTTCGGCCTTGAGGGAGGTGCAGATGACAGTTACATCAAGATTCAGTATCTCATCTCATTCCAGCTGGAATGACTATCTTCAAAACCACAAAAACAAACAATCAAAGCAGCCCAGTATAGTGTCACACAATAACAGTCACAGCAGTCTGCAAGCCGAGGCAGGAGGTTGCATCATGGCTTTTGTATGTTGTTGTTATTGTTGTTTAGTTTTTTCAGACGGGGATTCACCTCGTAGTTCAGGCAGGCCTTGAACTCACTATGTAGCCTAGGGCGGCCTTGAACACACAGCAATCCTGTCTCAGCCTCCTGACTTATGGGATTACAGGTGTGAGCCAATACACCCAGGGCCAGTTTCTATCTTACTTGTGCAGTCTAGCAACTTAATGAGACACAATCAAAATTTAAAAAATAATAAAAAGGTCTGGAGAGGTAACTCAGTGTGAAGAACCTGGGTTCAGTTTCCAGTACCACAAAAAAAACGATGGTAATAACACAAGAACGGTCACTGCTGGTGAGTATTCAGAAGAAAAGAACACATCTGAGAGGCCTGGCCCAGCCACAGAGTCTCTGGATCCAAAAGTCAAGAATGACAGGGATGCATCTGGACTTGGACAATGGCCCAAAACTGTAGGTCCTGGAAGAAAATGGCACACTCAAAATGATAGAGAGGGAACTCAGCAGAAGCCTGTATCAGGGGTAGGCTGCCCAGAACCTCCCCTGTGGGCCCCCCTGCCACCGGGAACTCAGCGGAAGCCTGCATCAGGGGTAAGCTGCCCAGAACCTCCACTGTGGGCCCGCCCTGCCACCGGGAACATCAAGGAGGCCCGCCCAAGACTGAAAACTGCCCTGGACTGCTTCTGCTGGGCCCACCCTCCCACCTGGAACATCAGAAGATCTCAGCAGCCTCCAGGTAGTGTGAAAAAATTTGGAACTTTGCTCCCAGATGGCGAACCTTGGACTACACCGGATTGAATGTATCAGTGTGGTGAGTATGCCCCTAAATTAGAGGGGTACAGGGGATAAGTAGGGGCAGTAGTAAAACCCCCTACAACTAACTGTAAGACTTTGGTGTGTCTGAAAAGAGTGTGTGTGATCCCCTCCTATACATAGAAAACATCAGGCAGAGTGAAAATGACAAAACGAAAAAGCAAAATGCAATCTCAAACATGTAGTTCACCAGAAGCAAGTATAGGAGACATTGAAATAGAGGACCCCAAAAGTAACACACCGGGAATCTCTGAAAAGATAGCCAGTGAAATAAAAAAACAACTGCAGCATGCTATAAAGGAAATCAAATTAGAAGTAGTCTCCCATGTAAAGATAGAAATAACAACTTTAGTAAAGGAGTTGTTGAATGCAGCTAAAGAAGAACTAGAGAAAAAAGTACATGAGCATGGGAAACTGATTGAAACTTTGAATGAACAATATAGAAAACAAGCAGAATTCATGAAACAAACTCAAAGAGACATCCAAGAAACAAAAA
>PVLA01005253.1:0-101163 GCA_004027455.1 Hydrochoerus hydrochaeris | reverse complement strand
TGCTGAGGATAAGATTTCAGACCTTGAAGACAGGATCACATTTAGTGATCAGGAAAGGATAGAACTTTTAAAAATAACAAAGCAGCATGAAGTGACAATCCAGAAGCTTTATGATGATGCCAAGAGCAACAACATAAGAATAATGGGCATTAGCAAAGTTACAGGAGTCCAGGCAAATGACATACGTAAAGTATTTGCAGAAATAATAGCAGAAAATTTCCCAAACATGGGGAAAGAATCTGATATGCAGATAAGTGAGGCATATAGAACACCAAACAGTCACAATCAACATAAATCCACACACAGACACATAATAATTAAGATCTCAGACATACAGCATAAAAACAGAATATTAAAAGCTGCCAGAGAAAAGACACAACTCACCTATCAAGGAAAGCCCATTAGAATCACAGCATACTTTTCAGCACAAACCCTCAAGTCAAGAAGAGCTTGGAGTGAGGTATTTCAAGCCCTGAAAGAAAACAACCTTCAACCCAGACTGATGTACCCAGCAAAATTTTCATTCAAATTTAATGGAGAAACAAGATACTTCAATGACAAGGAACAACTAAAGAAATTCATGCCACCAAATCAACCCTAGAAAAAGTACTGAAAGACATACTAGACAGAGATAAAAATGACCACAATCCCCAAAACAACAACAGAAAGAAACAACCAGGTAGGACAAGGAATTAAATAAGAGGAAAAGCAGAAATAAACAACTGGAACATAACATGGCAAAGTCAAGCCAGTACATATCAGTGATATCCATAAATATAAATGGCCCCAATTCACTTATAAAAAGAAATAAATTGACAGAATGGATCAAGAAACAGGATCCCACAATATGCTGTATACAAGAAACACATCTGACCCAAAGGGAAACTCATAGATTAAAAGTCAAAGGATGGAAAACAGTATTTCATGCAACAGGAACCCAGAAAAAAGCAGGGGTAGCTATTCTATTTGCAGACAATGTGAACTTCAAACCTAAAATGATTAAAAGAGATAGAGAAGGTCACTACATACTTGTTAGTGGAAAAATTCAAGAGGAAGAACTAACAATTATAAATATATATGCGCCAAAAACAGGAGCACCCAACTATATAAGACAGATACTAATGGACATGAAAAACCAAATACACAAGAACACAATTATAACAGGGGATCTTAACAGCCCATTGTCACAAAGAGATAGATCAACTAGACAAAAAGTCAGCAAAGAAATAACAGAACTAAATCATACCTGTGAGCAATTGGACTAAGTAGACGTTTACAGAGTGTTCCACCCAACCACATCAGAATACACATTCTTCTCGGCTGCACATGGGGCATTCTCAAAAACAGACCATATATTATGACATAAAACATTCTTAAGTAAATGCAAAGGTATTGAAATCATACCATGCATAATATCTGACCATAGTGCACTGAAATTGGAAATTAATGGCAAAAGAAATTGTAAAACCTGCATAAATACATGGAAATTAAATAACAGCCTTTTGAACAACCAGAGGGCTACAGAAGAAGTTAAAGAAGAAATAAAACAATACCTACAATTCAATGAAAATATAGAAACAACATACTGTAATCTGTGGGATGCAATGAAAGCAGTCTTAAGAGGGAAATATATAGCAATAAATTGTCATATCAAGAAAACAGAACGAGCCCAAATAAACAACCTAATGCTCCATCTCAAGCTTCTAGAAAAAGAAGAGCAAGTTAAACCCAAAGCTCATAGAAGAGAGGAAATTGTAAAGATTAGAGCAGAAATCAATGCAATTGAAACTAAAAAAACAATACAAAGAATTAATGAATCAAAAAGCTGGTTTTTTTGAGAGAATCAACAAAATTGACAAACCCCTAGCTAACTTTATCAAGACAAAGAAAGAAAAAAACCCAAATTCATGCAAAAAGAACTGAAAAGGGAGAAATTACTACAGATCCCATGGAAATTCAAAAGATCATGAATACCTACTTTGAAAATCTCTACTCATGTAGAGTGGAAAACACAGAGGAAATGGACAGATTTCTAGAAACATATGAACTACTAAAGCTCAACCAGGAAGATATAGCAATTTTGAACAACCTAATATCAGCTATTGAAATTGAAACTGTAATTAAAAACTTACCAACAAAGAAAAGTCCAGGTCTGGATGGATTCACAGTGGAATTCTACAAGAAATTTAGAGAAGATCTGATGCCAGTACTCCTTAAACTCTTCAATGAAATTGAGAAAAAAAGCAATCCTCCCTAAATCATTCTTGGAGGCAAGTATTACTCTGATACCAAAACCAGAGAAAGATCCAACCAAAAAGAGAACTATAGGTCAATCTCACTAATGAACATTGATGCAAAGATTCTCAACAAAATACTGGAGAATAGAATGCAGCAAATCATCAAGGAGATTATACATCATGACCAAGTGGGGTTCATTCCAGGAATGCAGGGATGGTTTAACATACACAAATCAATAAATGTAATACACCACATCAACAGAGCCAAAAACAAAAACCACATGGTCATCTCAAAAGATACAGTAAAAGCTTTCGACAAAGTTCAACACATGTTCATGATAAAAACGCTTCAGAAACTCGGAATACACAGCATCTACCTCAACCTTACAAAGGCCATCTATCAAACCAACAGCCAATATTATACTAAATGAACAAAAACTGAAAGCTTTCACTTTAAAATCAGGAACAAGACAAGGATGTCAATGATCAACATTTTTTTTCAATATAGTTCTGGAAACTCTAGCCAGGGCAATCAGACAAGAGAGAGAAATAAAAGGAGTAAAAATAGGAAAGGAAGAAGTTAAATTATCACTATTTGCAGATGACATGATACTCTATATAGAAGACCCAAAAATCTTCATTAAAAGACTACTAGAGGTAATAAACAAGTTCAGCAGGGTAGCTGGATACAAAGTCAGTGCGCAAAAATCAATAGCATTCCTGTACACAAACAAAAAACTCACTGAGAGAGAAATTATGGAAATATCACTCTTTATAATAACATGTAAAAAATGAAATACTTAGGAATCAACCTAACTAAAAATGTAAAAGACCTATGTGCTGAAAATTAACTATGCCGAAAAAGGAGATTGAAGAGGATACTAGAAAATGGAAGGATATTCCTTGCTCTTGTTTAGGAAGAACCAGCATTGTGAAAATGACCATACTCCCAAAACTGTTATACAGATGTAACACAATCCCAATCAAAATACCATTGACATACCTCACAGATCTAGAGAAAACACTCCTAAAATTCATTTGGAAACAGAAGAAACCTAGAATAGCAAAGGCAATTCTAGGCAACAAAAGCAAGGCAGGAGGCATCTCAATTCCTGACTTGAAACAGTACTATAAAGCAACAGTGATAAAATCAGCTTGGTACTGGCAAAGAAATAGATCTGAGGATCAATGGAACAGATTAGAAGATGCAAGCACAACTACAAAGACACTCAGCCACCTGATATTTGACAAAGGGGCTAAATATGTCCACTGGAAGAAAGATAGTCTCTTTAATAAATAGTGTTGGAAAAATTGGCTCTCCACATGCCGAAGACTGAAACTAGATCCATGCATAACACCATGCACAAAACTAAAGTCCAATTAGTCTAATGGATCAAAGACCTCAATATTAAAACAGAAACACTAAATCTACTGGAAGACAAGGTAGGTAGAAGTCTTGGAGACATAGGGGTAGGCAGAGAATTCATGAACAAAATGCAAACTGCACGGGAAACACTTCAAAGAATCAACAAATGGGATCTCATATTATTGAAAATTTTCTGCACTTCAAGGCAGGCACTTATGCCGCTGAACTAAATCCCCAACCCTCTGAACTAAATCCCCATTTCAAAGGAAATCACCAACAGAGTGAAAAGAAAACCCACAGAGTGGGAAAGAATTTTAGCCAGCAATGCCTCAGACAAAGGACTTATATCCAGAACGTATAAAGAATTGAAAAACATCAAGCCCCCCAAATTCAAAGACCCTCTCCAAAAATGGGCATCTGAGATGAACACACAGTTCTCAGAGAAAGATAAACAAATGGCAAATAAATACATGAAGAAATGTTCACCATCACTGGTCATTTGAGAAATGCAAATTAAAACAACACTGAGATTCCACCTCACTCTGGAAAGAATAGCTGCCATCAAGAAATCAACTGATAACAAATGTTGGCGAGGCTCCGGGGAAAAAGGAACACTGCTCCACTGTTGGTAGGAATGTAGACTGGTGCAACCATTATGGAAATCCATATGGAGAATTCTCAGAAGACTAGGATTAGAAGCCCCATTCAATCCATCTATTCCCCTCTTGGGTGTTTTCCCAGAAGAACTGACAAGTTCATATCACAGTGATATATGTGCACCCATGTTCATAGCTGCACAATTTGTGATAGCTAAATCCTGGAAACAACCAAGATGCCCATCAACTGCAGAGTGGATGAAAAAGATGTGTTATTTTTATACAATGAAATATTACTCACCTATAAAAAAAGGATCATCTTGAAGCCTTCATAGGCAAATGGAGACAACTTGAGACTATCCTCATTAGTGAAATAAATAAGAATCATATTTATAAATATCATATTGTGTCTCTAGTGTAAAAAGTAAATAAGAACTACAAGTGTAATAAAACCAAAATGTGTAATTGCTATTGTAAAAAAGAGGAAAAGTGCTCTGAGGGATATAACTGCATGTATGTTTGAGTGTGTAAAATAGACCATATTGCTGAATATTTGTTAGATCTTTGAGCAGAACTGTTTGTAGTCTGCCTATTTGAATATTTACTATGTGCCCTTTAACTTTGTAACTTGAAAAACTACATCCAGGATGACAGTTTCTAAATTTATAAATTACTGATTTCTTAGTGGGGTTTTTTCTCATTTTCCTTTTTCTTTCTTTCTTTTAGATTCTATAGAGTTGCTACCCTTTTTACTGTTTTGCTTTTTTTTCTCTTTAAATAAAATTTTTTAAACGTATAATTGCTATTGCAAAAAAGGGGAAATAGGAACCGCTATAAAAGATATAGCTGCATGTATGTTTATGTGTGTGGGATTGATGACCATATTTCTAGGTTCTTGTTGGATTGTTGAACAGATCTGTTTGCACTCTCAACTGCTTGAGTGTCTACTTTGTGTGCTTTAATTTTGTAACTTGAATAACTATTTCTCAAAGAACAATATGTAACTTATCAACTAGTGATTTCTTACTGTTTATCTTCTTTTATTGAAATTCTGTAATATTTCTACCTTTTTCTTGTTTTTTTTCTCTTTAAATAAAAAAAAAAGAAAGAAAAGAACACATCTGCACTGTTAGTGGGGATGGATGGTGCAGCCGTGATGGAAAGACACATGGGGGTCCCCACAAAACCAAGCTAGGACTCCCCTCTCGCCAGCATCGTCACGCTCTTGGTGCACACCTGAGGGAGTCGGTCTGCATCCCAGGGGGAGCCTGCGCACTGATGTTCACTGCGGTGCCAGTCACCTCAGCCAATGTGCCCGGGCACCCACTGACGGAAGAGCCGGTAAGGGAGAGAGGCTGTAGGGACAGAGCCGAGCGGGACATCACACATCTGTGAAGAACGAAGCCACAGCCTCTGCAGGAAGACGGGTGGGACTGGCGACGGGCATCTCACGCAAGACTCAGGCAGGGCCGGCAGGTCTGCACTAGTTGGGGTGAGCAAAAGCCAGTGTGAAGGCCGAGGTGAGACTAGTGCTCCACCGGAGGAAAGGAGTGAGGGCCGGCTTGACGGGGCAGAAGGCTGCATGCATTTTAGGAAGGACCGATGTGATCAAAATACGCGTGTGATGAAAACACGGTGTTAACACCCAGTGTGCTGTAGAAACAGTGGCACGGCTAAAATCCATTTTAATAGAAACAGATGGACCCTGGGTACAGGCGCTGTGTCGCTTAAAAGCCCTGCAGGAGGCTTTCCGCTCGGGCCCTGCTCCACACACCCCGAGTGGAGCTCACACTCCCCGCTCCGGGTGTCAGAGCCCTCGGGCTGAGCGACATCACAGCTACACAGCACACTCTCACCTTTTGGCCCATGGTTGATCCCTGGGTGGCCACTGGTGACCGGAAGTGCACGTCCATCCCAAAGGCCTGTTGGGTACAGCACACAAGCTGAACAGATTTCTGCTATCCTGCTTACCAGACTCTCCTTTTCCAGTTAATTCCTGAGTATCCACCCTGACCTGTCAATTGCCTCTTCTGCAGAAAAACATTTATGCAGATAATCACAAATCAGAAATGGATAGCAGAACTGGGATGCAGACCCAGTTCTTAGCCACTGAGTTTGGCAGTGTGGATATTGACTTTCTGTTTTCAAATATCTTCATCTTGTACTTTCTCAAAGGTTCAAAAAGCAAGAAGGAGGCTGCTTACCATGGTGGAGAGGTCATCGGAAGAGCTGGGTGATCTGACGTGGGCGGAGGCCTCCTCCTCCAGTAAGTTCACAAGATTCTAAATCAGAACACACCAGCCCTGGATGAAATGCTGTTCTCACAGCTTGGGGTACATGAAGTCTCAGGGGAAAACCTCTTCCCTTAGCTCCACAGTGCTCTCTGAGATCTTTACTATAACTAAGCCCACTTGAAGGAAAAAATATAAAATTGGATCCTTTGGCTATTATTGCTCTGTCTAGTTCTGCAATATTTTCAAATCAGGGTTGAGATCTGGTCTCTTGGTTTGACTTAGCACACTTGACCCTGTGGAGAAGTCTCATCTCTGTCCTTGTCTTAGTACTGAGCTCTGTGCAGGTTCTGAACTGTTTCCTCCATAACCCTAAATTCTACAGCCTGTCTCTTGCTATCTCTTCCCTTCTCCCTCTCTCTCTCTCCTGATAATAAAGTCATAATTCAGCAAAAGTATCAAGAACTAGATCATACTGAAATCCAAGCATCCATCAATGGGACTAAAATTGATCACAGTACAGATCAGGCCACTGCACCCCAAGAGATGGTCAATCTTCAAACCTCAGTGGAGGGTGGCAAGAGGGGATAAGAGAGAAAACTGAACCTAAAGTCTAGCAAACAAAAAACTCATGAGATACCAAAACTCAACACACCAGACCCATTTCCACTGCTCCAAGGAGAAAAATCTACCAAATTGTAGTAGAGATTTAACTGAAAGATTTGCATTCAATTGAGAGTATTTCTCCCTGTCCAGTTTTTGGGTTTGTGAAGTTCATCCAGAAGTCACCCAAATTCTAACCCTAACTCTGGTACTGCCCGTTTTTAGACATGAGAAGTATATTCGTGATAACTTCTTCCTAGCCAGAAAGGTTTTAACTTAATCCAGAGCATGTTTTCATTCTAGAATTGCTGGTGATCTTTTCAAGAATTTCAACAGATTGCTTCCTTGTCTTCTTGGCCGTACACTTAGTTGATGTGTGCCGGTTAGCAGCTATTTTAAAATAAAAGAGTAGCTTCTAGATGCAAGAGTTCAATTTGCTAAAGCTTACTATTCTTTGCCCCAAATTAGACGCATCACCATGTTCCCTAGAAATTTGTAGCATGCATACACTTCTATGCACGCTGGTGTTTAGATTAGCAGGTCATTCCTACGTGTGGTCCTCCCATTGTGACCCCAACTGTAACAGTAGGAGGAAACCCAGAGTAACACAAACTGTCTTCGAGGAATCCTGAATTGGATAAACAGAGTGTCAGAAAATGGGAGAAACCAATGTTCAAGAAACGTCTGTATTTCTGGATCCTTTTTTGAGCAAGGTCTTGGCTGCCCTGAGAACAAGCAGTTTACCTAATTTACCACCAAAGCGGTTCATAAATAAAGCAGACAGAGACGATGAGAGGAAGGTAAATCATCCATCATGCCTTTGGAGGCTTGGTCTCCCTAAAAACAAACACTGTTTAATTTCAGTCTATTGCAGCCAAAAGTGGAAACAGCACGGAGTTCCCTGGAGCCTGCAATGCCTCCCGACATAGACATCCACAGCCAAGTCTCTGAGTGACTTCAATACCAGGGCGGGATAATCATCTCCATCATTCATTTTAAGTGAGCAGTGACACGTCATTAACTAGCTTTAATCAGGAAAGTACGGCATAGGCACAGAGAGAACGCCGGCCACAGAGAATGCATGGCTCATCACTAGGCTTCTAGAGCTTAAATCAGAAACTGGGACTTTAGACTCCCTACTCCCAGAATCGTAGAGAAGCCACACATTCAAAACTCTAACGTAATGTGAAGCAAATAGAAAAAACCACTCTAAGTTAATCCTCATGAATGAAATATTAGCTTTGGCCTGTAACCTGGACCATTTGTTTTTGTAAAGGACAAAGATAAATATTTTTCTTGGAAAAAGAAGTACTGCAAATGAAAGATTAAATGTCATGTATGAAAAGGAAATCCGACTAGTAAATTAGTATCACTGCATGCTACTGTGTGCATTATATTCATAGGAGGCAGAAGAAGGTGTAACAGTTAATTCAAAAAGATAATGTAAATATTAATTCTATGCATTTTATTGATTTTAAACAGAAACATTCTTTAAAAAGTAAAGATAAGAAAAGCATGTGTGTTCTGTATTGTGAATGAAACTTAGGTATTTGGTAGACATTTTCCTGAATGTAATTGAAGCAAGCCTGTAACTTGAAGAAAAATGACTGATACTTGTTGCCAGAAATCTAAGCGTTCCAGGAAAAAATAAAATGTTTGAAACCTTACATCGTCTGCCACTATGACTAAAGTGATGAGAGGCTTAACACTTAAAAGTCTCTTCTGGTGAGATGGATGGTCATGTTAGCAAGTGTGATTTTTATGTGATGATGAAGCATTCTTAAAACAATGAAATCATCTAATATTTGGACTATTTTCATCACTGAATGAGGCAAAATTTCCCACTGGCCATGTTTAACAAACTCATGCATGGGTAAAACATCCACTAAAATAGCAAGAAGGGCCAAAAGATTTTACATACGCAGAGTACATCTTCCATCCATCCATCATCCATTCATTCATTCATTCATTCATTCTTGTGGCTTCTGAGCACATGTTGCAACAAACTTTTAAGAAATAAACAGACCCAATGGTTGCTGCAACCTTTATACCTATAATAGAGCATTTCCAGAAGTACACATGAGACTAGATGTTCCCTGGCCATTAAGGACACTTGTGAAACTATAGATTAGTGGCCCTTTGTTGTGCTAGGCTAGCTCCTAGATGGTCCCCATGATTCCAGCACCAGGATCCTGCCCAATATGATCTCCCCTGCAGCAGTGTGGGCAGGACCTGAGAACACACCTTGGTCAGCCTCTGGATCTAGTTGATACAGCACAGGGGACCCCGGATCACTGCACAGGCTGCGCTACCCTAGATGACTCCCTCACAAATTCCTGAAGCAAGTTCTCTGGGCACACAGCTTGATTGCACCGTAGACTCTAGAGTGGACAAAGCTGATCTACAGCATTAGAACAATAACTTGAGCTGAAGAACAATCAGGCACCCAAGTTGGACGAGCACAGGGTCTCTCAAAAGTGCAAATAAGAGAGCAAAGTAAAAGACAGACAACGGGAACCAGGGAGGAAAATCCTTTGCAAAGGGAAAGGTGACGAGAGAGACAGAGAGACAGAGAGATGGGGGGGAGGGCAAGGGCAGAGCTGTATCATGCACAGGGTGCCCACGCTGCCCACCATGAGTGCCATCACCAGGTACGCATTCTTTAATTTCAAAAACTGGAAAAAGAAGGCAGGACAGCAGCTACCCCACACACAGGGGTGTGGAAGAGGGACCAGAGGAGCCACAGGGAGAACAGTCCTGCCCTGGCTAAAATAAAATTTATTTTATTTATAAGACTTCAGGTAGATGTTCTGTTTGATTTGTGTTCTCTGGTCTGTGTATATGTGGAAAAATAGCTGTAATTCAGTGATTTCTCTGGACAAGCATATTTTACTACTTCTTCAATAACCAGTAAATAAGACCCAAGACCCCATCTGGGCCACTTCCACTTCACACATATTTTTTCAGTGACACAAAAAAATATGCGTTGTTTTAAACTGCTAAAGTTTCTGGTTATTTGTTACACAGAAGTGGAAGTGGCTAGGCGTGGGCAGCTGAGGCACCCTGAGAACTGAGGACATCACGGGGGATTTGGAAGAAGACTGAGCGCTCCAAGTGCACCCTCTTTCCTGCTGTCCCACCAGATCCCAGCGGAGGTCCCTGCAGAGCTGTGTCTAGTGTCAGGAGTCTAGACACAGCTCTGCAGGGACTTCTGCTTGGTTCTCAGGGTGCCTCAGCTGCCCACACCTGGCCCTTTCCTCAGCCCGGTCCATCGCCACCCTTAATTCTTGAAGGTTGGCATGAGGACTTTTCCCTCCAGCCTCCTTGGACCACATCTTTCCCAATGTGAGCGAATCAGAGGAGGTCACCTCTTTCTCCTGTCCCGCTGGTGAGGACCAGGTCATGAGTTCTCTCCTTCCACAAGCAGGGGGATGATACACGGGCCACACAAAATACCAGCGACTGCTAAGCAGCAGCCGCAGCAAACAAAAACAACTATTAACACGCTTTATGCAGAATTTCTCCAAACCCAGAGGCTTTCCTCTGCACGTTTATAAGATCAATTTATCTCCTGTAACACTTAAGGAAGCCCTTTAGAAAATTTCATTTTAGAGGCATGTGTGTCAAAAATGACTACGCTTTGGGATGAGAAATACTAAAATTAGCATACCCTTGCTGTGTTAATCAGGGACTTCTGAGTTGTTAAATTAACATAAATTATGAGAAAGTACACTCCCTGGTCTTTTTGATCCTCAACTTCAGGGATTCCATAACTTGTTCCTGAGCTATGTTGATTCTATACCATGGGGTCTGCTTAAATTTTCTGTGTGTTTTACCACAGACTATAAAATACACTAATGAGACAACTAAATAGCTCACATATTCTATTAAGTTTTAGAAGAATAATCCACCATAAATTATTTTTCAGTGTCTGATCAGTTAATTGAGTCATGTAATCAATCCAGTTTTAACTGTTAAACACATTTAAGTGAATTACACCCAAGCTTGAATTAATTTTAAAACAACATTTGCCTTCTAAACTCAACTACTAAAACATAAGGCAGTCATTCTGCACACCGAGATTTCCTGGAAACATACAGCCCTCAAGTCTAGAAAAAGAAAGGTAAAAATATGTGGCAATATGTAGGCAGTGGAAAGGAAACTGACCCATTGAGGTGAAATAAAGTCGTGTGAATTACAGCACCACCCCTTCTGTTCCTTCTGTATTACACCTTCTCCCTCACCTGCCCATTACTTCTCAGATGCACTGCTGATTGCCGAATTTTTGGAACTTAAAACAGTCTATCTATACTAAATGCTCAAATAATTGCTTTTGATCAGATGAACATATGAATGAATAAATGCATCTGATTCTTGATATTTGTTCCCTGTATTAGCCGCCAAGGCTTAATTTTTTTTCTTTTTGCTTTCATGAGGCTAGCTCAAAAGTCTGAAGAATAATTATAAAAAATTAAAAGAACCACCTGATTTAACTAAGAGGACGAATCAAGATGTTGTTGGAGACAGAAAGAATTGCTGAGTTCTGTTCACAGGAGAGGTCGGCCCTGAGCAAAGAATAAATCCAAAGGCATCAGGGAGAGGCCAGAGGCAGCCCCATGTGAGGTGGGTGGAAGTCTGAACCATCTCTGCTTTGACGTCGCTCTCCATGGCTCTTGCTAACCCTGCCTAGCAGGAACATGTGCCTGGCTTTGAAGTCTGAGACTTCCCCAGAACGGCTGGTATTTCTGCTCCTGGGCCCTCCTCAGGTGGGAGTCACTCAGGAACACGCCAAAGAGTTTCTGGTCACCAAGACTCCTCGAAGGTCACCTCCCCAGCCTGTAACTGACATGTGCTGATTAGAAAGACTATTTGCCATAGATGGGTTAGCCTAAAAAACTCCTTTGTCTAATTTCAATAATAAATTCCTGAGATGAAAGAAGAAGGAAAATCTCTCAAAAATCTACCTGGGCGATGCTTTGTGAGTATGAGAGCTTCTTAAACACCTTGATGACTACAAAGCACCATTGCTGTGGTGCCCAATCTTCTCCCTGAGGGTGTTAAGTATGAGGGGTTTTAATAGATTTATTCTCATAATAGCTTAATTTTTTAAAATCAGCATCCTTATTTGATTACTATTTTCTGGAATAGTTCATTCTCCTCCAAACCCCTGACCTGCAGGCATGTTCAGTCACCGAGTAAAGCAAAGACCCTCTGCTCCCTGGAGTTCCAGTGGACCAACGTCCTGTAGAGCAACTAGGCCGTGAGCAGAATTCGAACCAGCTAGAGAGTCTTCATGGGGTCTTCTCTGCAGGAAGGGTCACCAAGGAAGAATCATGTTCACACAGAGCTGTGACCACCTGGGAGTCAGCCCCAGCAGCTCTGCCTGGGCTGAGGGTCTATGCCTCAGAACCTGTGATCTGGGCTGGCCTGAAATGAGCTCAGAGGACCTCTCCAGGCTACTGAACCACAATGGACTTTAGCAAACAGCTTCTGCTGTTGACTTTTGTTCTCATGCATAAGCAATTTTAAGAAAAGGGAACTTTGACAAGATGATGATTTTTCCCTTAGATCATCAAGCATTTATTCAAGCAGCAGTTATTGAACACATGCTGGGTAAAAGGAACTGAGAAAAATGTGAAGCAGCTCCCCCTGCAATTTTCAAAGAGCTTCAGGAAAAACAAAATAATCAGGATCAGAAGTAAAAATGTATGACACATAAAAATCATGGGCTAATGTAAATCAAATAAAATATTAAGGAGTAAAGACTAAGGAACTTTAGGTGTGAATACTGTATTCCTTTTTTATTCTGAAAAGTGTCTGAATAAAGAGCACTGAGAACAAGGTTCTTGAGAAAAAGAAGAAATGCAGTGAGAAGAAACAAAATCTCCAGATAATAGTCTACTAAAGAATGTAACCAGGGATTGGAAGTACCAGTGCAAAGGCTCACTGGGAAGTCGTGTATAACATCTATTGAGCTATGTTCTTTCTGTCTGCTTCTTTGTTAAATTTACAGGGAGACAAATGGTTTGGTCCAAACACAGCGACAAAGGTGCTGGTGATCAAAGCTGGGAAGTGACTTCTGAGACACTGAGCCCTGTGAGCTGTGGCCACCATCTATCTGCTATCATTCAGGAACACTGAGCAAATCCCTGCTTTCTCCCCCAGATTTCTTAGCTGAAATGAGTTGAGCTATGACAATCCAACGCATAGCTATAGGAAGATGAAATACAACAACTGCTGAAGAGGGTTTGGTAGCTGTAGGAACATAAAAATTGTTGGGGATCATGTTATGTTCAATGCATTTTACCTCTGTTTAAAATTTCTGTAGATCTCAGAAACACTAAAATTTCAAGTTCTCTACGATTATCATTCTCATGGGTTTGAGTACACACCATCAGCTTCACGTCCACCTCCCAAAAGTGATGCTGTTACAATTTCCCAGACCATTGTTTTTATTTTGACCAGTTATTTTTTTGACCAATTGACAAGAAAAGCACAGTATTATATTTTGCCTTCCTTTACATGCCTCTTCTAACGTTTTTCTTTACTTCATGTAGATAACTTGAGTCCTATATTTTTCCCTTCTCTCTAAAGTTCTTTTAAAATTTCTTGCAAGACATGCATGCTGATCATGCATTCCTTTATATTTTGGATTTTCTGGATTTTTTTAAAGATTCGCCTTGCCCTTTAAAGGAAATTTTGTTGGTGAGAGAAAGCCAGGAGGATGGGTTTGTTCTTCCATCACTCCATTCACTCCACTCTTCCCACTGCATTGCTTTCTGGCTTCTGATGATTTCTGCTGCAATTCTTCTCCTTTTTCTCCTAAAAGTAAAGTATTTTAACTCCTCCATGCCTTCTTTCAATGTTTTTTCTTTGTCTTTCATTTTATACAGTTAGGGTAGAACATATAGTAAATTCAAATCTCTATTTTTCATCCTGCTTGGGGCTCTCAGAGCTCCCTGAAGTGCTGGCTCCATATCCATTCCTAATTTTGGAAAATTCCCAACTATTAGCACTTCGAATATTTTTTCAGCAGTGTTTCCTCTTCCTTTCCCATCTACTATTCCGGTTATGAATGCTATCCTTATTTAAAACTCTCCTGGAGCCTTTGGATGTTCTGCATGTATGTCCTTCTAAAATGCTTTCTCTCTCTTGCACTTCAAATTACAAACTTCCTGTGATCTGCACCAGGCCTGTCTTCATCCATGTGCTGTGCACACTAGAGTCTGACACACACATTCTACGTTGGGCTAATGGTATTTTTAGATTTCTAACATTTCCTTTTAACTCTTTCTGAACATTTCCATCTCTTCTTATACTTCTCATCTTGTGAAGGTCATGGCTCAGGACCAAGGTCCTAACTAAAATACTGTGCTTTAAGTGAAATGTTAGTCTCATGTTACCTGCGTCCCATAGCTGCAACTCCTCCACAAGTGCTTCTTAGGTTTGTCTCCCTTTGGATAACACCAAGAGGCCACAGGAGGCTGTCTTCAGGAAAGGCCCTTCTCCCAGGGAAAGTTATTTCCCTGGATACAAGGTCTTTGTTAGAGCAGACTCTCTGGCGTCTTGTACAATGCTTCTTTCTTCCTTCCCTACTCCTGCTGGAATGCGAGGGATGTTTGTTGCTGCTTTACCATGAGAAACCAGCAGGAGACAATCTCTGAAAGTGTGGGGAGTCTGCTAAGACTGCTGAGCTGGTGCACCCCAGCCTCTGTTTGTCTCACACTCAAAGGAGTCTACATTCAACCTGAGAAAGAAAACCACCGAAATTATCCTTTCACGTTCCTAGTCGTTCAGAACCCATGATTTCTGCTCCTGCCAGGCTGGCTTTGATGGGGCTGTGTAGATCTGCCTGTCTCACCAAGAGCTCAGAGTGGTATTTCTCTGACATGAGTTCTCTAATGAGTCCGTGAAAAGCTGTCAGTTCTTCATTTGTCCAACTTTTCTCCTGTAGTAAGGACAGAAGTGACGATTTGGGCAGGAACTTTATATGTCAGAGTGGCAACTGGATGCATTAACTTTGGAAAATAGATTTAAATTGTAAAAAGGAGTAAGAGAATCCAAAATCTGTAAGCATTCCTTGAAATAAAATATATTTATTAGTTAAAATTTCTCATAATAAGGATCAGGTAAATTATAACTTTAAAATTCCACTGTTTTCCCTATGAATTCTTATGTGTTTTAGAGAACCAAGCATCCAGGAGGAGTCGTTCTGATGTAGGCAGCATTTCTCCTGTTTGGGGAAGTCGCCTCACTTCTTGGACTCTCAGAACCTGAAGCAATTAGAGCTCCAGTGGATCGGTGCTGTACCCTCCTGTCTGTAGAAACGCTGAATGCCAACAGCACTTAACCTCACAGAATGAGATGACGATGTTGACTCCTCTAATGCCTCTCCATTCAGCTTCTCTTAATCAACTGGTACCATCATCTCTTTAAATATGACCTCTGGGGTCAGTTTTTCAGTACCTCATCGGGAACCACCAGGTTGCAGTCAAGTGGACACGTGGTACCCAGATATATGGATCCAGAATTTCTGGGATTAAATAAATATTTTAGAAGCTCTGTTTATAATGATAGTGAACAAATGATTCTTGAAGTGTAGATCGGCATGTTTTGTTTGTTTATTTGTTTGTTTTTGTATCGGGGATCAAATTAATGACTTCCCCCTTGCCAGACAGGTGCTTGTGCCACTGAGCTGTAGCCCCATCCTGACCAGCATATTTCAATAAGACCCCAACTTAGTTCTGCTGCACAGTGAGGTTTAGAAGTGCTCATCTCCTTGTCCTGTTGGAATAAATCACTGTTTCGACAAAGATGACTTCCATTCCCCAAACCTCTTGAGGCTGTCTGTTCTCTACTTTCAACAAACTGTCTTGAAGAATCAGTCATTTTTTCCAGTAAATTTGAGATCAATAACCAGTAATAGGTTTAGGATGTTATTGAATTGATTTTCCTGGTCTCATGAAGAAAATGGGTGTTTCTTTAAGGTGACATATCTCTGTCCTTCTTTCTTTTGCTGCAGCGTTTATCTCCAACTTACAGGAACGTTACTTATCTGACAACACAGAGAAACAAATGTCACAAATACATTCGATATGAATTATCCTCGAAGAAGAAAAATTGAAATTGAGACATATGAATGTTCATTTCTTAGTCTTTTTAAGTATTCCAGTATGTATAATTCAATAGCTTCCAGTTTTGAAAACTTTTCAGGAAAATGTTATGCACTGGAAAAATGTATCCTTCCTTCTCTAACCTCACTTTTACTTTAAAGTGCATTAATATCCATAAAGCTTCAAAAAGATAAACTATTTAATAAGCTATTTCAATATGCATAGAATATTAATGACATAAATAGATGAATTAACTTCACAAATGCATGTGGCAGGATCGTTTAGGGTAGTTTTGTTAAATTCAGTTCTGGAGACTTTACAACTGAGGAAATTAGTTAGTTGAGGGGATGTGACACAACAGCAAGTGTGAAGAAACGCACCTTGTGGCCTGGTCATTTCAGCTGCTCACTCCGAGCTCTGTGTGAGTCTCATGTGATATTCCCTGAACTACTGAACAGTCTCTGAAAAACCGTCTTCCCTGGCCTGGTTTCAAAGATAAAGAGACCATTATAAAATCATAACTATTATATGTGGTACCATTTTGAAACAGAACCATACTTTTTATTATCTTTCTTTAGTTACCCAGGAAAGATACATGCATTTTAAACAAAAGTCTGATTACAAGCTTGTTGTTAAAGTGATTCTCTGCCAGAGAATTCTCTCCCAGATTAAAGGGCCGTTTTATTGAGTCTGACACAAACACTCAAACTCTGACACTGTTTATTCAAATTTAATAAAAAGGAAGAATTAAGTTTTCAGTTTCAACCTACAATCTGACAGAGTTGATGTCCAAGGAAGTGAACTTATTCTTTGAAACATTAGACACTTATCAAATAAATTTAATTATGAAATATCAGTAGTAGAAAGAACAAAAGAAAAAATTAAGTTATGTTACTGGGATAAGGACAAAGTAGATTTTTCTTTTAGGTTCTTCAATGTGTCAACATTTTAGAGTCAAATTTATATACATTAACCATATTTAAAATAGTGAGCATGTAGCCATTCTAATATGAATTTCTCAGTTATGGTGTATTTTTCTGCTGTAATATATTAACATGCTCCCTGAATAGTTTGTAAAAAGCACAAGGATAAATTAAAAAGATCATACCAGACATAATAAGGTTATACCATCATTTCTTTAGAAATTTTTCTAAATTGTGTTACTACTCCAGAGCCAACCCTCCAATACTATTGAGAAAGTTAATCTTAAGCATCAACTTGACTGCATTAATCCACCAACATACTAAATGTGCTGACAGGAGGGAGGACCAGCAGAGCAGGTGGTCAGTGGGGCAGCCTGCCTTTGAAGATGTGTCTGCCATGGTGCTCTTTTTCTGTGTTCTTCTTCTCAGCAGTCAGGAAGGAGCTTTCCTTCATCACACCCTTCTTTCCACCATGGTGCTTCCAATTGAAGCCAGCCAACCATGGACTGAACCCTCAGAAACTGTAAGCCAGAATGAACTTCTCTGCCTTAAAACTGTGTGCCTCAGGTATTTTGTTCCAGCAACAAGAAAGCTAACTGATATATGCAGAGATTCATATTTTAGAAGAAATTAGTGTATGCCTAGTTTTGGGTTGTATAGAAGAAAATAACATGGAGTTTTAGAAATGTTTTAAAGATGGACACTCACATTTGTGTGTACATCTTTATGTATGTATTTTCAATTTATTTATTTTGCAGTGCTAGAGCTGGCACCCAGGACCTCTTTCTTACATGCCAGACAAGCCCTCTGCCACTGAGCTATATCCCCAGCTTTTCTTTTATTTTACAATATGTATGTAATCTGTCTTTGAGTCATTTGGTAGGGGAAGGAGTTGTTATTTTGAGATTAAAACTTACTCCATACATAAAAATCCCATAGAAAAAGTCAGCACCTCCAGAGAATTGCCCATGCTGGGACCCAACAAAAAGCCAACGAGCCAGCCTTTCTGGTAAGCCACGCAAGCCGCACAGGTTCCCAGAAAGAGAAAAGTCAGATAGCGCCTCCCGAGAGCCTACCAGCACACAGCTAGAATCAAACTCCCACCCCTCCATAAGCAACTAGAGGGTTTGGAGAACCAGTTGGGTTGATGGCAACTAAGGTACATAAAGCAACTAAAGGCTTGTATTGTTTGGCTGATTTTACAGGCCTGGGGCCACAGGTCTGAGCATCTCTCGGGAGGATGACAGTACACAATATAGCAAATATGGGGGATTTCCTTCTATCTTGTCTTTGAAGGCCAATACTGTTCTCACTGTTTTGCTTTGTTCTGATTAATTGTTTTGCCTTATTCATTGTTCTGTTTTGATTGGTTTTATTCTTTTTTGGGGTGGGTTGATTTTTCTGTACCTGATGGAATGGACAACTATTGTGAAGATAAGATACACTATGAGAGCTATTACTGTTTTCCCAGTATCATGCTATGAAGTTATGCACCAATTTTGCTGCTCTGTTTTGATTGGCTTTGCTCTGTTGTATTTTGTTTGATTTTAGTATCTTTAAAATAAAAAAAATTGTTTTTAATCCCATAATCTTCCATTTAAGTACTATGGAATGAGAAACAAGAGACACAAAGAACTTGTGGTTTCCACATTGTTCCTTCTTTACTCTCTCCTATGAGTGGACTAGGAAAATCTCCACTGAGGAAGAAAGGATCTCTGTTTAATGAGCAGTAAAAACACCACATAACCAGAAGGTTAATCCCTGGAGGACAATCATATTTCTAGGAAGCACATAGAGAAAACAATCATTTAAAAAGCCGCTGGGGCATATGATTTTTAAATCTGAAATTTTAATCTGTATAATACAACAATGATTATTATTTTGGTTACAAATGCATTTTATGTTTAACAGTCAAACTTGAATAAAGGACATATTTTTTTTATATGTTATCATGCTTTAAAAAGAAGCGACTAATACAGAATAAGAATAAAAAATAATGAGTAAAAAGGACATCCATTTTAATCGCTGGCTTATCTCTTTTATCCAAGGATTCCTTTTCCATCAAATTACCCATAGTAGCCACCTTCCCACCTCTACAGTGACAAATTTATCAATGTCAAGGGTGTATTTTTTTGTTACTTTTGTTATACCAATTTAAGGTCAAAATTGGATTTTGGTCACCCATGTCAATTCTATAACTTTAATTCTCTACTTTGAATACTTTATATCCATAGCATATCCAAGAATATCTACTTCCTTCTGCCACTCTGCTGAAAAAAATTTAATTACTCTTCTTAAGTTAGAAACACCATGCAAAGAGTCTATGGGTCTATTACCACCTGTTCACATTCTCCATATGTAATAACATCGCTCCCCAGGGCTGGCCAAGAAATCCATGGTGAACCAGTTGTACTAAGTCCCTGACTTTTTGCCATGTCTCCATGTGTGCAGTACACACCTGTACTAATGACCTTCCACACTGACTCTGAGTGGTCTCTGTTTGGGTGATAGTGCCAGTGGAAGCTTGGGAGAGAGAGCTAGCTCCTCCATGTCTTGGGCACCCACAGCATCAGGGAGTGTGCTGGGCTCACCCACCAGTGGGCTGTGAGACACACAGGGTTAAGTGTGAATGAATCCAACTCAAGGCATCCAAGATCAGCTCCCCCAGCCAGCCCTGGGAGCCATGTGAGAAGGTGACTCGAATGAGCCCGGGGGAGGTGCCAGATGACCCATGGACTTGTAAGAAATAATGACTTAGTATTGCTACAAGGCACCAAATCTGGGGTCAGGAAGAACGAAGACTAGACAAACAGAGCAGAGCCATTCTGTGGAAAGAAAATCAGTACAGTGACCACGTGTATTAAAGAGAAGAAATCTGAAGGTTGGGGCCATCCTTCCATGTTAGAGGGGAGACTGTGTGAGAACAGACCAGTTTAAGTTATGAAGAAAATGATAACACCATTAGTATAACAGATTCTAAATTCTTGCAGTGTTGTGTAAATAGAGCCCATAAAAATAATTCTTAATAAAGATAACAAGGGAACTAGGCATAGTGGCACAGGCCTGTAATCCCAGCACACGGGAGGCTAAGGCAGGAGGACCACCCTGATTTGGAGGCCAGCCTGAGCTATGTAGTGAGTTCAAGGCCAGCCTGGCCTACAGAGCAAGACCCTGTCTCTAAATAAGTAAATAAATAAATAGAAATCCAAATTCAGTTAGTAAACCAAATTTAATCTAGTTTATATCTATTTGAGTAATTACCAAAAAAACCCCATAAAATGGCATTTACATATTTATTCAGTCAACTAACGGTAATTATACACTTACTGGATAAGTCTCCTGTCTTCATTTCTAATTTTTGCTCTTTAGTTTTTCTTCTTATGTCTTGATTCAATGAGTCAGCAATTTATCTTTTCCTTTTTTACTCAAAACTCCAGCTTGGGTATTATTTCTTATGCTGTTCTGTGCTCTTGTTTCCTTGTGATTTTTATCTTTATATTTATTTTTCTTTTATTGGTCTTTGGCTAATTTTGTTGTTCAAAACACCATGCTTGGTTCACAGAAGTCTTTCGTTTTTGTGTATAAATGCTGGCGAGTGGCTCTAAGCTTATTTCCAGGGCTGTCCCCTGGCTTTGGATGCATGTTTGAGTTGTCATTCTAGCATCTAAATAATCTCCCAATCATGCCTTATTTTTCTTTACCTAAGAGACTTTTTGAATGAAAATAATTGTTTCTCTTCTTAAATTTCCATACAGAAAATAAGGGGTTTTTTGTTATATGCTATTGATTTATAATTGTACTGGTTTTTGAGTTCAGAAAAGTGGGTGTTACAGAATTTCTGCACTGCGGAAACTAACGAAGGTTTCTGCTGTTCTCCTTGCGTGGCCTATTGTAAATATTCATCCCATCTCAGTCTCTGTCTCAGTCTCTCTTTCTGCTCCTTCTTTCTCTCTCCAGTCATGGAATTCACGGCTTGCTGTTTGAATCTATCTGCTTTATTACGGTCATTTGCCCTCTATGCATTTACTCAGACTTGAGCTTTTATTTCATGTGCTGCTCTTGTGAATACACGTCACTATTACTACACCATCGGAACCCACTTCTGTTATGACAGGAATGTTAATCTGGGTTCCCCATCTTCCTGCCACAGTTACTCTCCCTTTGTTGTCTTTGGCTTTTAGATGCTGGAATTTGTGGTCGTAGTTGTAGAGTATTTGTTTGATTTTGCCATTTACATTTTTCCTGTCAATACCAGCATATGATCTGCTCTATTATTTAACACTACATATTTAAGTAGGATATTTTCACTTCAGTAATTCACTTCTATTTCCAGCTTTGTTAATCATGCTCTTTTTTGCATATTGTCAAGATTTAGAATGTTTGCACTGTCTGCTGTAACCATGAATTCCACAATTACTTAAATTATTAAATTACTTAAATCATATAATTCTTACTATCAGTCTCTTTCTACATTGTTTTTCAGGTATTTCCTAGTAAGTTAGATTTCCTTGGCTTGATTGTTTTTATGAAAAGCATTTGCGTTGCTATAGTTTCTGAATTCTTACATGTCTGGAAATGTTTGCTTGCTATTTTAGCACTAAACAAAATTTTACTGAATAAACAATTCCTGAGCATGCTTTCTTTCTTTCCCTAGGAGGTTGAAGACAGTGTTACACGTTTTTTTTCTGACAGTGTTCTGCTCTGTAGATAAATATATGGAAGTCAGCATGATTTATTTTGCTAGCAACAGTGACAAATAATTGTTCCAAAAGTTAATGGTGTTTTTCTCTCCTTAGTGTCTAGCAACTTTACCAAGACATGTGTTGGAATTGATAATTTGTAATCAGCAGATAAAATTCCACATTAACTATTATCTGGGGAAAATTAGCTATCACCTTAAAATTCCATCTTAAACTTTAATCATTAAAATTATAATGTGTAAGTTTAAATTTTTATATTTATGAAAATGCAAAATATTGTGAACTGGGAAAATATTGCCCTGGTCTCACACGTAAGTGACACCACACAGGCCCCTCAGGGCTGGTGACCCCTTCTCAGCCATTTAATAAACTGTGTATAATCTCATATCTTTATTCGTTTCCCTCAGTCCAAGTACTTTCCCCACCCTGGGTTAATGATGCATCTATAAAGAGTATGGTGGCCACTGTTCGGGCCTCAGAAGGAGACAAAGAGTAGGTCAGGTCCTTAGTGTCACAAAAAGCAAAGATGCCTGGTTGGTGGCTCACACCTGCGATCCCGGCACTCGGAGGCTGAGGCAGAAGGGTCACACGTTCAAGTCCATTCTGGGCAACTTCATGGCTTAGGAAGATTGTATCAAAAAAAAACAAAAAACTTTTTTTAAAGAGTGGGGCTGTAGATCAATGCAAAGTCTCTGAGTTCGATCCCCAGTATTGCCAAAAAGGAGGAGAGGGAGAGGAAGAGAAGAGCAAAGAGAAAGGGGAAGAATACTTTTATGTTATGTTATGTTATGTTATGTTATGTTATGTTATGTTATGTTATTTATTTAATATTATATAATTTTTTAAAAGATGTACTACCACCTACTCATGGGGTTCAGAGTAGCTCTTCCAGGTTGCCTACGGTGTGCGCTTTCTCTACCTCTAACCCACACCCTCCCCAAACTCTAGCATCACTATTTTACCTTCAGCGAAACGGTCTTTGACTTCCACTCATGACCAGGAACACGTGGTGGGTGTTCTTCTGTGCCTGGCTTATTTCACTTAACCAGTGACCTCAGTTATATCCATTTTACTGCAAAGGACTACGTGAGTATGACTCAGCAGTACTCCACTGGATAGATACAGCACACTTTCTCTGTGTGGTCATCTCTCAGTGGACACTTAGGGTGACTCTGTGTCTTAATCATTGTCGGTAACACTGCAGCAAATTTATGAGCACACAGGTGTCTCCTTGGAATGCCGATCTCATCTCCTTTAGCTGCATACCCAAAGAGGGATGGCTGGATCTGGTGGTAGAGATCTAATTTTAGGGACTGAGTAACATTTTTAATTTGATTTCTTTGGTTTTCCAAAAATTTGGACCCACTGTTATACACACTTAATCAAACACACGTTTCCCTGCATGTGTCCAAGGCGTCCTACAGAGCATCTTACAGGGCACGATATGCAAACACTGACTGTCCATGACGCCGCTGGAGAGGCAATAAGTGCAGGAGATGGCGTGTCTTTGGGCTCACCTTCCCGCGTGGACATTTTTCTATGTAGTTTGCTTCACCATTCACTCCCCTCGCTTGCTGACTTTCTCCAGAGAATGTACTATATGGAACAGGAGTTGGAGTTCTTAATATCTTTCAAAGAACTGTCATTTTTTTCCCTTACACTAATAACACCAGCCATGACCTACAGAATTACAATGAAATGGTCCATTTTAACCTGTTAGATTTTAAAGCAAGCATGAAAATAATAAATTGTGGTAGCATATTCTGTTACTCTAATAGCACTTCTCTTCCATAACTGCTAGGAAAGAATGTCTGCATATAGTGGGAATTTAAAGTATGGTATCGTCTCCGATACCTTTCTCCACCTGGAGAACCCTGCTGGAGAGCCCTATATTGTAAAACAAAGGGCTGAAAAACAGATTGAGGAAACTGTGCTTTGAGTCACTTTAATACCAGAAGAGGATAAATACCTTACAACTCTGCACAGTTTTACTCCTGTAAGATGCTCACTTGCCATTCTTTATTAAAAGGGTCATGTACAGTCAGTTCTCATTTGCTAGAATCTGGGAACTGTTTTTCTCGAATAGGAAAAGTAGGCATAGCATAGAAAGTTAATTAAACCACCTTTTGTTCTCAACATGAGAGAGAGAAAAAAACACATTGTAAGAATGCAAAAGAATTTTCACACAGCCCCTAGGATCACTGCCAAAGAAACTAGGCTTTTCTCAAAGTTAGTTTGAAAAAGAAACAGAGATTTCTCCAAAGGTGCAAATAGTCAAACCACTACCTGAAGGAGCTATTTTCCTGGAATAAAATTGTTAAGATCTCAGTGATTTTCTGTGTGAAATCTCTGTCGACTTTTTCGGATTAGTTTTATAGCCCACAACAAAGCTTTTAGCAAGTACAATTTGAAACAGAAGTGCAAAGTTTTACAAATGAAACTGCAGAAGTTCTTTATATTAAAACCACGGGGAACAGAAAAGCTCAGGGGAGAGAATAAAAAGACACAATTCTGAAAAATGTGAGCGGTAACAAATAAATAGTTCTGGAGTATTCCAAATATAGATTTTCTATTTTGACACTGACACTGAATTAGCAAAACGTTTCCTAGTTCTTATGGAAACTGCAGGAACGCAGCATTCAAGTTGCCTTAAAGAATAACAGATAGAGATGACTGAAGCAAAATGAGGGTCTACCGAAAAGAGAGATTTATGTGCTTCATTATTTCTTCAGCGTGTTGTGATACTGCTTGTCCAATTAAATCGACCCTCAAGCGTGTGAAGCAGCTGGCGTCTTGTTCCATTCTTGGTAAGGGCACTCCAGCCCGCTAGGTTGTTCTTGGCCACTGCTGTCCCTTAGAGGAAAACACATAGCCACCTTTTGAATTTTACAGCTAACTGGTAAATGCTTATTTAGTTTTTCTTTTTGAATGTTTTCCTGGAAGTCACTCCAATTCCCCCAAATTTGGGCAAACTGAGGCAGGATTTTTTTTTTTTCCTGTACCAGATTCCCTAGCTATATTCCTTTTCCAACAGTTTAGCTTTGGGTTTGATTAGTCTTTGAATTATTGAAAACTAAAATAGTGAACATCTCAAAAACATCTCTGATTTATATGTTAAACACTAATTTCAAGGAGAAATGACCAAAAAAGGAAAAATTATAAGCATACACTGGGAGTGGGGTCCTGCCTTCAGATATTTCAACCATAATCAGTCACTAATTTAGTGACAGTCTTCTAATCTGTAATGCAAATTAACACCAAATCTTTAATTGAGCCCTAACCCGAGTGAGCTGTATTTTCAGCCTTGCCCCTGCACCTCTAAGTAACCCGCTGGGAAAGCCTAACCTCCACATCCACCTCAGTGATTAGCTCTCCCTAATTGCCTTGCAGATGAAGACTTATCTAAATTGGACAATTGCTGACACCCTTCTTGTCACCATTAAGGTAGAGAGCACCTCTAGCTTATTTACCCTTTTGATGAGAGAGGTTGCCTTTCTGCTTCAAGCAATTCGGAAGGCCCCAAAATGGAAAGTAGCCTGGACTTGGGTTGCTTGTAATTTCGGAAGTTTTACTCCATTAGCGAACTTCTAGCCCTTCACACCTCCCTCATTTGGAGCTCACCGCCCATCACCTTTGCTAATTACTTTGTACAAAGTTGTCAAAGACAATAGCTCCATGAACCCAGCCATTCTTAACCACTATGAGGGGCTTGGCCTTTATCTTTTTTACAAACATCAGGATAAACTCATTTGTGAGAATTTAAATCAAATTAGGAAGCATGTTACCTTGCTCTGTTTCTCAAGTTAAAATATCTACCTAGGGCATTTAAACTACATCAAACTATTTCATCTTTTCATAGCTGTTTGCAGAGCATGGAAAATAAGTAATAAACTCATTTAAATTGGCTGCTTGCAAGTCAGTCTGTAAAGGCAGTTGGCCACCATTCCCAAGCATCGTCCCTCCTTTCTTGAGGGTCTGGAAACTGTCTACTCCCCACTTCTGGTCCTGGGGTGATAACTGAAATCACCTTGGTGCAATAAGCAAACAGTGTCCTGAAGGACAGGTGACTTCAAGACACTAAAATCCACTTGGAGTTCCACTTCCTCCCAGTGAGTTGTATGGCATTCTGAGAATGCTCCCAAGAGATCCAAGATCTACCTGGTCTTTTTGCATTCTGCAGTGAGCCCTGTCTCACCCGAGAAGCAGATCATGAGCCCAGAGGCTGCAGGTCTTCCTGCACCAAAACAGTCACTCTGACTTCCCAGAAAAGCACCTGCCATGCAGGCCCAGAGGAATAATCTTGCCTAAAGCACAGTGTTTCGGGTCCTAAACGAAGGCAACATTCTACAGTGCCCTGAAAGACGCTTTCTTGAATCACCTTTATGTCCCCCATAGTAACTAATATAACAAATTACACATGGTAGACAATAAATACATACCCAGTGAACAGATGGAAGAAATGAGGGACCATAGTAATTGTTTGATATTTGGAAGCAACCAAGCTGATACTTTCATTGGTTAAAAAACTTAAGAGGATGATAAAATAGTAGAAGAGCATTCAGTAGCATTCAGTAAATGAAAAGACTAAAATTATTAAGTGTTAAAGTGAAATCTTCTGTGCATTGCATTCTTTATATATAGCCTGTTATTTTCAAAGCCAGAGCACACACACGTATGAAACAAGCATACAGGGCCAGCTGTCCTGCTGTCCTTCTGTGGACTCGTGTGTCCTGATTGACAAATATACCTGTGCAAACACAATTCAAAGCCCATAGATTACAAATGTCATAAAAGTCACTGTGCATTACAGATGCAAGGAGAATCCATGGCTCCTTGGCTGCCTCCTCATGAAGAAAAATCATGTTTTTAAATTTTCTTAATAAAGATACATTTATCACTTTCTTGCTCCCTTTTCTTTCTGTTCTCAGTACCTTCCTGTCATCTTTTAGAGCTGATGTCAATGAACTTGAATTTTTCTCAAGCCAGACTCCCAGCTAAGTGAGATGAATGGAATCGATCCTCTCCCCTTGCCAGGTGAAATGAGTTTGGTAGCACACGCAGCCCTGTGCCTGCCTCTCCTCTCTCCCAATTTGTGCTGCAGTCCGTCAAGGCATGGTCTTGGCACCTGAATGAACACACCTTAATATGAGATTGCAAGCAACAGCTCTTTCTAGATGTGATGAAATATTTCAGCATTTGTCCTTAAAGAGCTGCACAGAGAACCGTGCATTTTGCTTCTCGTGAGAATTTATTTTTATTATTTTTATAGAATTCTTGGTATTCACCGGGGATTAGTGAGGTCCTTGAGATCACGAAATATCTGATCTCCATGCAGAAAAGCCTCAGTGCTATTCAGTTTTGAGATGATTCTGAAAACACACAGAACTTTGAGAAAGAAGGTTTTATATTCAAGCCCCCCCCCCCCCCCCCCCCCCGTCTTCCTGGCTGTGCTCTGTATCCCAAGGCACCTGTTTGCCATTATTCATGAGGCGGCTTCTGTTAATGCAAGAATTCCCTTTGCAGGAGTCCTTGTGAAAGAGCAAAAGAACTCTGTTGGGCTACTTAGCCATGAGTATGTGAATTACAAAGTGTTGCTGATTTTTTAACTGTTATGATCCTGTAAATCATTATTAACCTGTTCTAAATCTACATCTCTGTTTCAATAAATCAAATATAATAACATGGAAAGATGCAAGCAGGGTACAAAAATGAGAATTCAGTAAGGAAAATGTTAATTTGTGCTGATCAGCATTAAAAAAGGTTTTTTATTTTCATATATGTTCATATTTTTGACGTCTGAATATTGATAAGGTAATTATATATTATTTGGTGTTTACCATAAGGAATTACAAGACAGAAATTTGTTATGCAACTAATAGATGTATCTGGTTTGTCTGGAAATATTCTATATGTTCAATTATTAAAGTTTGGGGATGTTTAAAACATCAGGTTAAATTAGTAGACTGCAGAGTTTTTAAGTATTGTGGAAAGAGGAGCCAAGGACAAGTGAGTTTCCATTAAATACAGAAAACATTCCTGTTGACACAGAGCTCTTGGAGCCCTGTTCTAGTGACAATTCAGCCCCCTCCCCACCCGCATGCTTGCCTGCCTCTGATAATCACATTATTTATGAAAAGCAGCAAGTGTAAACAAAGAGTAATTAGCAGTGGATAGTGAACTCATACTCTGACCAAGAATAAGATCTGTGTCTGTCGCTTGAGGAAGGGTTATAAAATAGAGAAAAAAATAATAAAAAAAAACCATAATCAAAACAAGTCAGAGTTGTGTGAATAAAAAAGGTTGTTATTAAGTCTGATAATTCAGAGAATACTTAAAAATCACAAATTTCTAATATCTCACAACATGGTCAATGTGTCTTTGTTACTTTCTGGTCACTGAGATATAATACTCAACACCCCTGATTTAAGAACAGAGGGATTTTTGGCTCGCACTTTGTAGAGGTTTCAGTCCATAGTCAGCTGACTCCAAGGTAGGGTGGTCTGGCAGACGAGAAAGAGTTCATGGCAGGGCAGCAGGAAACAGAGAGAGAGATCAAGGGAGGAGGAGGGCCAGAGGCCACCCCTCCAAGTCACACTCCAGTGACCACTTCTTCTGACCAGCCTTCACTTCCCAACATCCCACTTAGTTATAAATTCCTCAGTGAACTAATCCAGTGTTAAGTATCGTATACCTCTGACCCAATCATCTCCTGAAATCTCACCTATGAGCCCACAAGGAGACATTTGGAGATAAACCATAGCAATGTGGTTAAATCACTTTGTGGTCATGTTGCCTCAACTGTTGTCTGCCACTGGTTTAGGTGAAAAGGGGCTGTGAGATGGGAACATTCATCCTCTAGGTTTGGTGACCCTGCACTGGAGGAGCCCAGGAGCTATGGGCTGGGGTTGTTTGCTGGGCACAGGACCTACCCATTAAGGTTGAATGTGCTCAAGAGATAGCACAGTGTGGCAGGGCGACCACAATGAGAACACAAGCCTTCCTCTCCGAAGCCCAGTGAAAGGAACCAAACAAAATTAATGGCAATACATTTTCAAAAAGCAGTCAAGCAAAAAACCCATCAGTGCTCCTAGTAAGAGAAAGGGACTTTTTTTATAGTTGAAAAACTGTAATGCAGAGGAAAGAGAAAACTCAAGAAATTAATGCTATACAAATAAATTTTAAAGCCTAGTGTAAGTGTATTACTTGTGAAGGAGATATAAATGTTCACAATAGCTTATAAATATTAATGCCTCTGGACTGCATGCTGGCTGCAGTAGCAGCAGGAAGTTGGCTCCTGTCTTCTAAATCTTTCACAGGTATGTCAATTTTCCAGAAAATAATTGAAATCCAGTCATGGCCACAAAGGAGTCTGGAAGATATAATTTGGGACCTTCTAATGTTTCATCTAGAAGATTCATGGAAGCCAATCAATATGGCGTGGACATCTGAGATCAGTTTCCCCCCTTGCTGTGGATTTTCTAACATCTATGAAAAGAGATACTTTTTTACTTTTCACTTTCAATCAAACGAGCATGGTGCCAGTCACCAAAACTGAAAATATTTTATAAACTGTACTTTCAAATGTCCTAGATTTAGGCAACAATACACACATAATGTGTGATCATCTTCTCTAGTGTCTAGCAGCAAACACTGACACATAATCAGTATTTCAGAAAAATGGATTACTTTGTACCTACACAAGAAAACTATGAAATTGATGTAAAGTAAGAGATTAGTGTACTTTTTAATCGTGTTTTAATTAAAGCAGGAGATAATGTTGCACCTGTAGCTCTCAGGTCTCCCAAGTTCTACCTGGGTGACCCAGTGAGGTGACAGTGATGCCAGGGTTCGGGCTTCTGCCAGTTTATTCCTCCCTGCACATCCAGAGACTCACACAGCCCTTCAGCACAGTTATACAGCCTGAGCCCCTTGACAGGTGCAGATCTGACTCTGGCTACCTTACAAGAGGCACGAAATTGTTGAAAAAATTCTGATTTTTACTGCGGGGTGGAGTGAAGAGAGCCATTTCCAGGAGCTTCTCTGTAACTGCACAGCTACCCATGCCTCGTAACCTCTTGCTATCTTTACTGGTCTCTTGGTCTCTTACTATCATTCATTCCACTGAGGGGTGGGGAATGCCATTTGAACTTAGAAAATGAGATTTCTTTGGAAACTGAAAAGCCTTTTTTAATACCTGGAACATATTTGGGTCGATATTTTTTAACACAGTTTTCCAGAGAATTAAGAACAATGCATTCAAACTAATGATATTATTAGAAAGAAAAGCCTACTTTTATTAAAGTAGTAGAGATGTAAGCCAATGAATTGATTTTACAACCAACTTTTAGAAATCTGGGATATTTTTACAATGTTTAATTTATTGTTCTCAGTGTGTGTGTGTGTGTGCATGTGTGTGTGTGTGTGCATGTGTGTGTGCGTGCGTGTGTGTGTGCGTGTGTGTGCGCGCGCACATGCATATGTGCGTGTGTGTCTTCCTCATCTCCAGCCCAACTTCTAACAATTACAACTTGATTCCAATCCTTGGTCTCTCCTTTCTTGTGCCTCACAGACGTAATGAGCCCATGTGTGGTTCGATATAGCTGTGCAACTGCTAAGAGACCAGCTCTTTTGTGGAAGGGCCTTCTAGCTCAATCCTTGTTTCTTCAGATGACCACTCTGAAGAGGTGCCAGCAGATTGGCTGAGGGTTAGGGAGGATAGATACAAATCCTCTGAAATAAGTCCTTCCGCTTTCTTCAAGATCGAAACGGAAAGGAGGGAACCTGAATTTCTCCCCACTAGGAGCTCCATTCCTTTACTTGCTGCATGATACTAATGTCTCCTTGGCTGGCTGCCTGTTTATCTTCCAAAAGTTTCCTGTAGCATTTGGACAGTTTGCTCACTATTTCTGCTGCTACCGACCAAATATAATTTCACTCACCTATAGTTAGTTAACCTCAAGGTCCTCTCCACTCTGGGTGGGAGGCTGGGTGCCACATCTGAGCCATGAATAGCTCTTGCACAGGAGGCCTGCACACTACGTCTGCTGCTCTCAGCCTGTGTCTGGCAATGCCCGAGAAGTTCCAGTGTATTGTGTGAACACATGGCAGCCATGTCAATGGCAGCAGAACAGAGACTCTGCCCCACCTGCCATTAGGAGCGCAGGGCCAAGGTGCCCAGGTAGTATCAGGACACAGACACTGTCCTGCCAGAGAACAAGGCAGAACCCGGGATCACATCGCATACACTCTGTGTTAACTCAGCATCCCAGACCAGCTCTTAGGCAGATCCCGTTACTAACTATGGTGAAGGAGGGACCACACAGGACCTTCTAATCCATGGAGTAACCACAGACTCTGCGGAGGCCTGAAGTGACCCAAGCTCAGGGCCCACAAGAACTGTTCCTCTTCTATGGACTCCGCATCCAAGAGCAGCACACCAAGACCACAGCGGCTGTGGAGTTTCCACACTGCTGGGGTTTCCATGGAGAACTGAGTCTGCAGACCTCTTCTGCTCATCAGGAGTTTCCGTACCTAACACAAACATGAATGGCGAGGAACTGCAGGATGAGGCAGTTTCTTTCGTTGTATTGTTTCTCTGGGAAACCAGAAAACAGGCTGGGGAACAAAGACATCAACAACAGTCCTAGCAAGTGACCTTCATCTTTACATGAATAACGGGTACACTCAATCAGCCCTCAATTCTTTCCCCTAAAGAGGTAACACAGACAGGAAGTTTCGCCTTTCGGGAAGATTAACTGCACTGTGCTATGGTGCATTTATCACCCCGTATCCAGTGACCTGCATGTCACCAGGTCTTATTTACTAGGAATATGGAATGGCTTCCATAAGAACTGTGCACACACACACAAAACACACGCACACACACACACATAAAAACAAATAACCAATCACGTATCGTAATGTTCAAATCAACAGCTGGCCTTACAGCTTATGATCAGCTCTGACTGCTGTGTAACTCTGCCACTAAAGTCACCATGGCACGTCAGACAACACCGCTTCTCTTCTACTGGAAGCCACCACTCTTTCATTCGCACTGCAGACACATTTCCCTGAAGAGCATTTGCTCTGTCTCTCGCCAGACACCCGATCCCGAGAGAGCGGCTCCTCAGATCCCGCCACAGCCATGGTGGAACCCAGGAGGCGGCACAAAGGAGCCATTTGCCCACCCTCTTGCCGAGAGCCTTCCTGGGGCGTCAGCCAGGAGCAGCCCAGTAGTATTTCCTGGTTCGAAATCCAACATTCCCCCCACCCCGTTAGCAACTGGGGACAGAGGTCTGAGCATCTCTTGGCAGGATGACTGTATGCATTACAGCAAATGTGGGGAGGCCTCCTCTATTTTCTCTCTGAGAGCAAATGTTGTTTTCAGTTTTGATTTATTATGATTAATAGCTTTACTCTTTTCATTATTCTCTTTCGATTGATTTTATCATGCTCTGTCTTTGATTTGATTTCTCTCTACCTAATTGACTGGACAACTATGGTGAAGATAACGAGATACACTGTGGTACCTACTACTGTTACCCCGGGAGCCTGCTGTGAAGTTCTGAACCAAATTCTCCACACTGTCTCAATTGGCTCTGTTCTGTCTTGTTCGATCGTATTTCTACTACCTTCAAAATGAAATTAAGAAAAGAGAAAAACCCACCCGATCCCTGCTCAGTGCATACCAAGCGACCTTCGCCCCTCGTTCCAGCACACAGCTCTGTCGCCTCCTCTACCAGGGAATGGAAATCCTCATTTTACCTGACAGAGACAGATGTTGGACAGGTGGCTCTCATAGAAGTGGGGAGTAATACTGCGATTCAGGAGGACAGGAAAGGACAATGGAGGGGACATTGAGGTTGATTCTGTGTAATGCAAACTGCTGGCAGCAAGAGTAAGTCCTGGGGTTTTGTACAGTAGGGTGACTGTGATTAACAGTCACTTACTGTGCACTTCAGAGTAGCCAGAACAAGGGACTTTGTGCTCAATACAAAGAAACGAAGGTTTGTGGTGATGGACATGCTGGACACTCTGACTTGATTTAACCATTATGCATTGTATACATGCATTGAAGTACAATTCATGTGTCAGTTAATTTCCTAATCTGCATGCTATTTTTATTCTCTGCTTCCTTCAACCGTGCCTCTTTCACTTTCATCTTGCTGTTTGTTAGAGGAAAAAAACCCTAACTTCATTATAATGTTCACTACAAAATTTCACCAGTTTTGGAAAGCTCAAAATCAAAAGTTGTACCAGACATTGTGATTACAGAGAATGCAATGGTACAGAGCTCTCCAAACATCTGGGTTACAATACTGGACACAGAATCCACTGTGCACAATTTAAGGAGAAGTTTTGATTCAGTCCTTGGTCACCAGGAACATCATGGCAGAAAGGCAGGGTTAACCAAAGCTGCTTAGTGCATGGTGGCTGGAACAGAGCAAATGGTCAGAAGAGGGCTCCCGAATAGCTGCAAAACCCACCAAACTTACACATTCAAGTTTAACCAGCATACCAAGATTCACACGTTTATATTTCTTTTCTAGTTATATCTATTTACTAATATATTGCACTAAGTGTATAAAACAACACAAAAATTTTAATTTTAAATGAGCTAGATTAAGAAATATTTTAAAGTAATTTTATTTTGTCTGTTAGCATTAACAGAAATCCAATTTTATTCTCATCAGAATATTCTTATCAAATTTTAACAGTTTCCTTTGATGAAAAAAGAAATCTTACCAAAATATCAATTAAATGGAAGACATTCTTTATACACTGGGATTACTAAAATGACACTTTTCAATTCCATCCACAACTTACGCAGTAATTTTTGAAGTTCAGTATATATACTAAATTAATAAGAAAAAAAACAAAGCAAAGTACAATTTCCCCCTGAAAAAGGAAACAAAGATGTTTTGTACTTATATTATCCATCATGCAACTGATGATCTTAATCAGTGTAATAACTCAAAAGCAGCAATTTTTTAAAAAGCACATGATGAGTGGAAAAGAAGACACAATTATCACTATTCAAAAGTAGTACGATCTTGGACACAGCCAATCCAATAACTCTATTGTCAGTGTCATCCTCTTATCTATGAAGCCACGCTGTCTTTTTTTGTGTGTGTGTGGTACCAGGGATCAAACGCATGACCCTGCACTTGCCAGGCAGGCGCTTATGCCACTGAGCTAAATCCCCAGCCCACCATGCTGTCTTTTAAAATTTTTATATTTTTATTCATATGCATTTCTGGTACATAGTAACTGTGTTGATCTTGGGGGAACTGGCACATAAATACATTGCATTTTGATCACTTTTTAACCTCTCTGATAAAAAAAGATGGAAGAAAAAATCCTCCTGTATCAGTCTATTTTCCAAACACAGTTTGTAGGAATGTGCAGCTTCGCACATCTGAATGTACAGGGGGTCCTACAAGCGGGGAACTCAGGCAGAATTCCTCCTTTTCCAGGAGACCTCAGGTTTTTCTCTTAAGGCTTTAAACTGATGAGATGAAGCCTATTTATATTACTAATGGTAACTTCCTTTATTACAGTCAAGTGATGGAAATACATTCCTAAAATCAACCAAACACCTAGTGGTGAAGTGGTGTGGTGTGGCCCAGCCAAGTCTATGTGCCACGGTCTAGTGAAGACAGCACACACCAGTAACCATCGCACTGGAAACTGCTCTTTTGCAAAGCCAGTGTGGTACTGCTACAAAACTCAATCAAGACCAAAGCCAGCATTTCAACCATGGTGCAAAACAATTCGTAATAGATTTTAGTAAATGGAATCATGAAATCCATCAGCAAAAGACATACAGTCCCAGTGGGATTAATTTCAAAGTAAATGGGTGTTTTAACATTAAATAAGTGACAATATAATAAACAATAATAACTACTAAGAATTTTACCACTTAACTATTCTGAACTATCTAATTTAACTTGAAGGACAAAGAGGCACAAAAATATAAAGATAGAATTATACATCACCAGTGGCAGAATATATAATTGCATTTGTGCAATATCAAGAAAATCAAATCTTATCAAATATTAGAAATGATAAAAAGCTTCATTGTGGTTGATTACAAGTCCTGTGTGATGGAAGAAACATAATAATCACAGAGCAACAAGAACAAAATAAACAGGAGAAAACATAAAAAGCTATATAAAACATTAAATTCTACTAAAGAATGTAAGATTGAATAAATGAAATAAAGATAATATATTGCTTTTGAGTTTTTCTTTTAATTTATTTTAAACAAAGTAAAACCAAATAAACAAAACAAAATAAAGCTCATCAGAACAGAACAATGAAAGTAATACAAGACTTCAAAACAAGATAGTAGGAAATCAACAATGGCTACCACAAGGTCTCTTGTTTTCTTCAAAATAGCTGTCTATCTTGTTCTGTTTAAAATGCTAAATTGTTTATATTCAAAACATCTTTCCTGTTTTCTCAATGTAATTTAAATTTCATCTGGTAATCATGGGGCTGAATTAGGAGTCCAGAGGTCAAGGTCTGATAGAGAGAAAGCTGGGGGGGTGGGCACCCCATGGCTAACCACTGTCCCAAGAAAGACTCCCTTCCCCACCTCTTGATTCACTTTTGATTTGAAAAATATCTATCTCCCTACTTCCTATTCTCTACCTTTTAATTCGTTCTTTATTTATAATTTGGGTTTCTCATATAAAAGAAACCATGCAATATTTAAGCTTGTGTGTCTGATTTACTTCATGTAACATTATAATCCTAGGATGCAACTATTTTCCTACAAATATCTCAAGTTTATCTTCATTTATGGCAGGTAGTACTATTTTTTGACAATATATTACTCTTAATGTTACAGACTTTATATCAACCTTAAAAAAAGTGTTGGTTCACGTTCATGATAAAAACCCTTCAGAAACTCAGAATACACGGTGTCTACCTCAACCTTATAAAGGCCTTCTATGACAAACCAACAGCCAACATTATACTAAATGGACAAAAACTGAAAGCTTTCACTTTAAAATCAGGAACAAGACAAGGATATCCACTATCCCCACTCCTTTTCAACATAGTTCTGGAAACACTAGCCAGGGCAATCAGACAAGAGAGAGAAATAAAAGGAGTAAAGATAGGAAAGGAAGAAGTTAAATTATCACTATTTGCAGAGGACATGATACTCTATATAGAAGACCCAAAAAACTCCATTAAAAGACTGCTAGAGGTAATAAACAAGTTCAGCAGGGTAGCTGGATACAAAGTCAATGCTCAAAAATCAATAGCATTCCTGTGCACAAACAAAAAACTCACTGAGAGAGAAATTATGGAAATGTCGCCCTTTACAATAACATCTAAAAAAATGAAATACTTAGGAATCAACCTAACTAAAAATGTAAAAGACCTATATGCTGAAAATTAACTATGCCGAAAAAGGAGATTGAAGAGGATATGAGAAAATGGAAGGACATTCCTTGCTCTTGGTTAGGAAGAACCAACATTGTGAAAATGACCATACTCCCAAAACTGTTATACAGATTTAACGCAATCCCAGTCAAAATACCATTGACATGTCTCACAGATCTAGAGAAAACACTCCTAAAATTCATTTGGAAACAGAAGAAACCTAGAATAGCAAAGGCAATTCTAGGCAACAAAGGCAAGGCAGGAAGCATCTCAATTCCTGACTTGAAACAGTACTATAAAGGCACAGTGATAAAATCAGCTTGGTACTGCAAAGAAATAGACCTGAGGATCAATGGAACAGATTAGAAGATGCAAGCACAACTACAAAGACACTCAGCTACCTGATATTTGACAAAGGGGCTAAATATGTCCACTGGAAGAAAGATAGTCTCTTTAATAAATGGTGTTGGAAAAATTGGCTCTCCACATGCCGAAGACTGAAACTAGATCCATGCATAACACCATGCACAAAACTAAAGTCTAATTAGTCTAATGGATCAAAGACCTCAATATTAAAACAGAAACACTAAATCTACTGGAAGACAAGGTAGGTAGAAGTCTTGGAGACATAGGGGTAGGCAGAGAATTCATGAACAAAATGCAAACTGCACGGGAAACACTTCAAAGAATCAACAAATTGGATCTCACATTATTGAAAAGTTTCTGTACTTCAAGGCAGGCGCTTATGCCACTGAGCTAAATCCCCAACCCTCTGCACTTCAAAGGAAATCACCAACAGAGTGAAAAGAAAACCCGCAGAGTAGGAAAGAATTTTAGCCAGCATTCCCTCAGACAAAGGACTTATATCCAGAACGTATAAAGAATTGAAAAACATCAAGCCCCCCAAATTCAAAGACCCTCTCCAAAAATGGGCATCTGAGATGAACACACAGTTCTCAGAGGAACATATACAAATGGCAAATAAATACATGAAGAAATGTTCACCATCACTGGTCATTCGAGAAATGCAAATTAAACAGCATTGAGATTCCACCTCACTCTGGAAAGAATAGCTGCCATCAAGAAATCAACTGATAACAAATGTTGGTGAGGCTGCAGGGAAAAAAGAACACTGCTCCACTGTTGGTGGGAATGTAGACTGGTGCAACCACTTTGGAAATCCATATGGAGAATTCTCAGAAGACTAGGATTCGAAGCTCCATTCAATCCAGCTATTCCACTCCTGAGTATTTTCCCAGAAGAACTGACAAGTTCATATCACAGTGATATATGTGCACCCATGTTCATAGCTGCACAATTTATGATAGCTAAATCCTGGAAACAACCATGATGCCCATCAACTGCAGAGTGGATGAAAAAGATGTGGCATTTTTATGCAATGGAATATTACTCAGCTATAAAAAAGGATGATCTTGTGCCTTCATAGGCAAATGGAGACAACTTGAGACTATCCTCATTAGTGAAATAAATAAGAATCATATTTATAAAGATCATATTGTGTCTCTAGTATAAAAAGTAAATAAGAACTACAAGTGTAATAAAACCAAAATGTGTAATTGCTATTGTAAAAAAGAGAGGAAAAGAAAGTGCTCTAAGGGATATAACTGCATGTATGTTTGAGTGTGTAAAATAGATGACCATATTGCTGAATCTTTGTTGGATCTTTGAGCAGAACTGTTTGTAGTCTGACAGTTTGAATGTTTACTACGTACCCTTTAACTTTGTAACTTGAACAACTACATCCAGGATGACAGTATGTAATTTATAAACTACTGATTTCTTTGTGGGGCTTTTTCTCATTTTCCTTTTTTTTTCTTTCTTTTTCTTTCTTTTAGAATTATGTATTGGTGCTACCCTTTTTTCTGTTTGCTTTTTTTGTTCTCTTTAAATAAAATTTTTAAAATGTATAATTGATATTGTAAAAAAGAGGAAATATAAGTGCTATAAAAGATATAGCTGCTTGTATGTTTAGATGTGTGGGATTGATGACCATATTTCTAGGTTCTTGTTGGATTGTTGAATAGATCTGTTTGCACTCTCACTGCTTGAGTGTCCACTTTGTGTGCTTTAATTCTGTAACTTGAATAACTATTTCTAAAAGAATAATATGTAATGTATCAACTAATGATTTCTTACTGTTTATCTTGTTTTCTTGAAATTCTGTAATATTTCTATCCTTTTTCTGTTTTTTTCTCTTTAAATAAAAAAAGTGAAAAAAAATAGTGTTGGTTGGTATTAATAGGTAGATCAAAGAACAGAAGAAAAATGAATACCAGCTAAGTGGAACGAGATACAGAAAATTAAGCTAGAATAAAATAGGTAAAATGGTTGTATTTCTCAGATTTCTTGTTACTGTGTAATACCTGATATCCACAATGTATAGGAGGAGAATGCTAACTTGGCTCACAGTTTCAGGGGACTCAGTCCCTGGTCAGCTGTCTCCAAGGCAGGAACATTATGGCAGAAGAGCCTGGCAGAGGAATGCTGCTTAGTTCATGGTGGCCAGGAAGCAGAGCAGGGAACAACACCAGAAAGGAAGGAAGAAAAGACCAGATTCAGAACCCAAAGCAACCCTCCATGCCTCATCTATATACAACCACAGTGTGCTCCACCAATTCCTAGATGGGCTCCAAAACCACTCAAGTTGACTGGAGACCCCATTCATGATTAGCAGCAAAACATGCAATATGTGAATATTAAATGGGAAAAAAACTGGGCCAAATAGGGAAGACTGAATTTTCCACCTATTCTACAAAGAGAAATTTAATTTAGAAAAGCGACTTCCTCCTAACCCTGAGTACAGTGGAAACCATTCATTCTTATTAAGAAGTAATATACATGAAAGATGTGAAGAAGTATAGAAAAAATAAGATAGTTAACCACAGGCAGTGCAATTATAGACAGTATATTTTGTCTTTGAATTCTTTTTATTTTAATCTTAAATAAGTTATCTTTTTGATGACTTAATGTATTTAATACATGACATTTAAGCAACAATTGTGAATTGCACATGAAAGCTTAATTACAACTTAGTGGAAAATGTTTCAATGGAGAATTTAATTTTTACTTTACAAATCCTCCAATTTAATATGTCAGTAATGATAAGTTTTTCCCATTATGCCAACGAGATAATGTCTTATGCTAAAGTTCCTGTGTATTGACGCTGTTTACTTCTTTAGAAAAAGAGATTATTAACCAGTTGCATTCAATTTTATTCTGATCAGGTGGGGATGAATGGCGTAGGAACTTTTTCTGCAAATACCACACCTGCATCATGAAAGACACCATACAACTTTCCTGAGAACATTCTTTAACTGCAAGAAAAGGGACATGGAAGAAGAACCACACCAGTATAAGGACAGCCGTGGACTGGCAACATGTCTCCACAGTGTGACCTATTTTTCCTTCAAGAGGGAACATCCTTCTGAAATAAACACCTTTTTGTCTTTGTTTAACGTGATTTCAGAGTTTCAACTATCCTGATAGAAAAATATATAATATACCATCAAAACAACTCTGTAGTCAAAAGTCCCGATAATGTGGGGGGACAGGAAATATGAGTCGTTCTTCTAAATACTAGCATAACACATTTGAAGAAATATTTAAAAGGTGTATTGAAGTTCTGTAAATTTCAAGTGTGCCTTACAAGCTATATGATGAAATTCATCACTGTTCCACAGCATCTGTGAATTATTACTAACAAGCATTCACAGCACATAAACCTGAGAACAGTACAGAGAATGCAAATTTAAAAATTTCAGAAAATCTGAAGGAATTTTAAAAGCATTCATCTCTGAAGTATTTATTATAATAAAGTATGAATTGGGATGATTTCCCTTCATTTTCCAGTGAAATGACAACCCTGGATTTTCTGAGGCTGAAGTATCACTCATCTCCATAGCAAATGGTCTCATAAAAAGTGCTCAGCTTGTCTAGGCTCCCGGGACTCTGCAGAAACGAGTAGGCGCGTCCTCGGAATGTTAGGCCACTAATGAAACTGCTCGAGAAAATCTGCGTCTGAGTGCAGGGAGGTGGGGAGAGCAGTTTGGGGCTGATATGAAAACTCACATCCTAGCGTTGAGGATTGACAGCTGAGGGCCAAAGCAGAACTATCAGAGGGGAAGTTTGCTGCATTGCACATGACAGATGGCAGAGGCAGAAATTCAAGGGAGGAAAGAACATGTTTTTGAAGACTTTGTGGGGAAAAAATAGTGACAGGATTTTAGAAGAGATGGAGCTGAGAAAAAAGCAGCTTTCCTTTCAGAGTTGCTAAAGTAATGTTGGTACCGACTGCCTCAGTGAGGGATACAGGAGGAGGAGGTGGAGAAGGAGGAATAGTGTTTTATTTTGTTCTACAGCAAAGTTGGCTCATGGTAGCCAGAAGGGCTGCAAAGAATGACCAAAGTCAGGCTGCCTGCCTACCATATGGGCCAGGAAAGTCACCACCAAGGATGGCAGTAAGCATTGCATCTCATGTAAAGAAACAAAGCCATTTCCTTTCGTTCTGCCAGGTCTCACAATAGATCCTCACTAATCAAAGCTGGGAAGTAGGGACACCAAAAGGACTGAGATTGTCCCCATCAGGGAAGTGAGGAGTAGACTGCAATCCTGGCACAACAGGCCACAGGGACCACAGCACAGCCCAGCACAGGCTGGAGCTGTCAGAAAGTCAGACTGCAAGTCCAGGAAGACGCATGGTGACAAACAGCACAGGAGCCTTCTGCACAAAAGCAAAGGGCACAGAGGACAGGCAGCAAAAATAAGCTTCAGCAGCGTGATCAAAGTCTATGGTCTGCACATGGGACTTGAAAACTTGATAGAAATGAAGGCAGCAATGGAGGCAGAGGCCAGATGCTGCTCAGCCTACCGCAAGGTTTTAGGGAGGAGGAGAAGGATGATAATACCGTGTTTTCAGTTTAATTCAGAGATGTGTTGGAGATTTTCCAGAGAAAGAGGGAACTACAGGAGATGCAGAGATACTTGTCAGAAAATCAGGACAGCAAGACATAGTGCCATTGGAGGGAAGAAAATTTCTGACAGAGAAGGATATAAGCAGATGTGCTAATGCCATGGGGACAGCCAGGTTTGTCAGATTTACCAGTGGAAGGCACTGGGGTAAAACCTCTCCATGGAGGAGAGGACAGATTTCTAAAGTGCCGGTGGGGATAGGTACGCAGCAGGGAGCTGGAAGGGGTGGGAGCAGCATCAGAGTCTGACCCAGGAGGAAGACAGGAAAGAGCCCACGGTGGGCGCATGAGCAGGGAGGAGCAGGTGGACACAAACTTCAGAGCATGTAACAGCAGACAGGAAGAGGATAGCAGAGAGGAAGGGCTGAAGACCCGGCAGGAAAAGAAAGGATTACTGGTGACTGCGTCCATGACTGCCTTCAATAGTGGAAAAATCACTAATTTAACAGAGGAAGACAGTGAAGAAAGCACAGCAGGTCTGAAGCCATGCCCATCCTCCAAATGTAGCAGGGCAGGAAGTCAAAGGAGAGCTCCACAGCTGTCTCAGTTTGCAGGAGCTGAGTGACACTCTGAGAGGTCGGTGTAGACCACCATGACATGGCAACAGGAGGGGTTCGATGCTGCAGAAAACGGGCCAGAAGAAGGCCTACCGAACTAGAAAAGGACTCCCGAGGACCCTCATCATGCACACTATGGGGGCCCAAGAATTGGCTGTGATGGGAATCTGCCTTACTCCCCACCCTGCACACACACACACACACACACATTTACACACACATGCATGCACACACACATGCACACACATATGAATAAATGCATACATGAACACACATATGCACGAACACACACATATGCACACACACATGAATAAATGCATACATACCCACACACATGCACACACATGAATAAATGCATACATGCACACACACATGCACGAACACATACACATGCATGCACACACATGAATACATGCATACATGCACACACATGCATGAACACACACACATGCATGCATGCACAGTCATTAGGAAGCCAGAGGTAGAACCAGACAAGACAGACAAGTGGTGGAAATAAGATTTAGTTTTGTAAAGGACGGAAGGATGGAAGGAAAGCACACAGGTGCAAGTGTTTTGTTGGTGAGAACAGGAAACCACGGAAGTCTGTGTGGAGGAAGGGTGTGAGTGTGAGCACAGGGACACCCAGTGACAGGAGGGGACCCAGCGGCTCCGACAGTGTGCAATTGTGAGGTGTGGATGATAAGTAAAGGTACGTTCCCTGACTGCTTACTAGATCCTAGGGGCTTTGCCCTCAGTCTTGTGTGGTTCTTACCATAATCATTCTGGTGCTGACTCTATGCTGACCAAAGCAGAAAGGCAGCGTCTGCGCGCCTTAGCCGCAGAAAGGCAGTGTCTGCGCGCCTTAGCCTCCTAAGCGGGCTGTAAAGTTACAGCACTTTCGAGTCTCTGCCATGCTCCAAACATCCCACAAGGGAGCCACAGCATGGCCTGCACCCCAGATAAGGAGCTCGTGTCACAGGGATGACGGCAAAGAGAACAACCAGAGACCTGCTTAGTCTTAGACAGGCAGGAATGTGCGTTCCCTTATGTTAGACACAATCAGACATTTAGAGAGCCCAGCTGGTATGGTGGTTTCCTGTAGTTCAAACTTCTTGGAAGGCTGAGACAGGAGGATGGCTTGACTTTCCATCTGCCCGCTTGAGGTTTCAATTTTCAGGTTTTGGAGCAGTGACCCTTGAGGGCTTACTTAATCAAAATGGGCTTTAAACTACTATTTAAGATACACAATTTATTAACTTAGCTTCTCACTTTCTCAAGTTCTCCAACCTCCTTCTTTTATTTACTAATGTTTTTGAAACAGGGTCTTTCTATGTTGCTCTGGATGGAGTCAAGTGAAGTCTCAGACTTCCGAGAAGCTGTGACTACAGGGAATCACCACGCCAGCTTCTAACATGAAAGAAGGGCTGCAGTTGTGCATCAAGATCTTTGGGGGGGGGAACCAGGAGCTCTGGTGGCAGCGGTGTCCTCAGGGGGAAAGGACAGCACTCACTGCCTAGGGCTCCGTCTCGTCTCTGGAGCTGCACTGCAGCTTCCGTGCACCAAGAGGCTCAGTACCGGCAGCATCACAGCCGCAATGGACCAACGGAGCTGCCGCCAGCCCGGTGGAATGAGGAGGCGTCCACAGAGGTGCCCCATGGCCCTGGAGGGCCCGGCAATCGCAGTGGCTGCAGAGCAAACGACTGGGCACTGAGACCCGACCTTCTAGATAGTCTCAGCTCACCACAGACCTCAAAAGCAGCATTGTCAGAACTTTCGCAGTTTTGACAAAGAAAATCTGTGTTTTAGAATTATATGTGCATAAAAAGTTATCTTTAGGAAGAAGTAGATTATATGTGAATCTTAGATTTCTATTAGGCCCCACTGATGAACTGCCTGTTTATGAACTTAAAAAACTATCTTGAATCAAATTTGAATGATACCAAGATCAGTAAATTACATGAATCTGTAATGAAAGCATAAATTGATCTTAATATTCCATTAAATAATATAACCTTGAACCAAGATCATCATTCTTGGCATAGTAAAGGAGATATGCATATGATACATGTAGGTGTTCTTATAGTGTTTAACTCATAAACACCAACTAAAATCAACATACATCATTAAATGTGTTTCTACTGACTTTCCAGCTCCCCAGAGGGAACAGGGATCATTTCCACACTGCTATAGATGTCACACGGTGGATGTCAATTCAAATGAAGGATAGTAGACATCTATGTACTATTCTAAAAGTGGAAAAAATACTAATTAGAGTTTAAGTGCATTTGAATTTAACTTGGAACAAAAATACCAAAAGCTTATTATGTGTACTCTAACAAACCTGGTTTTCCACGCTGGTGTTGGGGCTGATGTTACTCCGGGTCAGGTCAGAGTCTCTGCTCTCCCATCCCTGCCGTTCTTTCCTTTGCAGGAAGGTAACGGCAAACCTGGCCACAGGCAAGCTTCCTACCTGGCAGTTACAAATAGGCTCAAAGCCACCGCGCTGAGAAAAAATTCATCCCACACTATTCATTTACCTCCTCTTTCCTACACGGCCCATTCAAATAAAGATAAAATTTCCAGGCTAAGCTGGTGATGGCTCTGGGATTAAGTTTTGTTCAATGGGATGTGAAAGGAAATGCCACAGGCAACTTCCACTTGTGTCCTGAAAAGAAAAAAAGCAGAGTCAGTGTCTCCTCCTTCTTCTAACTCGCTACTTCAACCCTGGCTTGGTAGGGAGTCCTGGTGGAAGACTGAGGAAAGGGTAACATTTCAAGGGCTGAATGGTGACAGCCGGGAGACTGAGTCGCCAGCTTTCATGGGGCTGACTGCTATGCCTGTGGCTTCCATTTATGGACCGTTACATGAGAGGAAGCAAACTTACACACTGTGGGTAGAGCTATATCTGGCCAAAAATTGCTCCTGTATTCTATAAATTCACTGTTCCATGACACTGGTGACCGAGGTTCTTGATACGAGCAGTAATTTCAGAAGGAGAATTATTTGTTTTTCTTTAGCTCCAGATGGCAGAAATCATTTCTCTGAATCAGTAAGAGAGAAGAGATGTATAAACCACCCATTTCCTCCTTATATAATGAACTTAGAATGGAGGAAATACAAATAAATGGGCCAGGTCTTAGAATCAGAAGAACATTCTGCATTGTAGTGAATACATATTTTGGTGAAAACAAGTTCTTTCTGAAAAAAAAATATCATCTAGTAAAGCAAGCAGTAAGTCACAGACTTAATATTCAGTAAACAGCACCCGGTTTCTCTTTTTCCCAGAAGCCCTTGTGGTGAGGTTAAAGCCATGTGACTGGTCCTGGTGACTAACAGCCCCCTTCCCTACGTCCTAGCAGGCATAGCACCTGTGAACTCTGTCAGTTAGAGGAGGCCAATCGCCGTGGCTGCTGTGGTAGCCAGCAAGAGACCCTGGTCAGTTCTGTTGGCGCCTGAGAGCTCAGAGCTACCTGAGAATCTGGCCCAGTAGAACAGAGCTGTTACATGGGGTTCACTGTTCCCCTGCAGTGGCCCACATCCAGTGCCTGGGCAGTGTGGAGGTAGAAAAGCTGGACCCCTCCTTCCCGATAAGACCACCCACGTGACACAGCGAGTAGGGACGTAATCCTTCACCTGTGTGCAGCAAAAATGTTAACAGTGTCAATGGTGTCGGTAGATGGCACCACCACAGCACCATGGAGTTCAGCTGTACCAAGATACTACGTGTCCAGAACCTTCAACTCCTCCTCCTGAGAAAGGCTCATTGACGACACTGCTTGGTAATCATCAGGTTTCCAATCACATTCATTTCAAACTTGCATGCATGATGAAATAAAGAATTAAGTACACTGGGAATTACGGTAGATGGCCATCTCTTCCGATTCTAGCTGTGCTTCCAAAGCAATAAACCTAGTCTAGTCGCAGCCATGGAGTATTCAGGTAGAAAATGTCAAGGATCGCTCAACTAATGAAAAGGGGTAAGGAAAAAATTAGTTCCTTCTCATTCCCTTCCAACTTCTCTTTCTCTGAAGAATCTGGAGTAGGGATTGGGAAAAGAAGAGAGGAAGAGAAGGACTGGAAAGGACTGGCCTTCATCCCATGGCAGCAGAAAAAATCATGTCAAAAACAGGCTCAATTAGGAACAGTACGAAAGGGGCTGCCAAACACATGTCCATAGGAACTTTTCCATTTTCCAAGCCAACATAAACTGGCAGTGACTGGCACCACACATCAATCAGAATTAGAGTGGACATCACGTATAAGCCATAGCCGCCAGAAGTCAGCATAACTGCAGAGGTATATAAAGCTCTTTATGTTATTGGCTTTCAGAGTAACTCACAAGTCTTTTCTTGGTTGAAATTTATGCATTGCTACCAAGATAGTAAAGGTGATTTTAAGTTATTTTTATAACACCTTATGCTTATTTTATGGCTCTTGTTTAAAATTTTTATTTTATATTTCCTCAAAGATGAAAAAAAGATTATGAAATGCAATTGGTCACTTTAAGACAATCTGTGTTCCTGCGGTCTGTGACTGAGTCGTTTTCACTCAGTGCAATAACGTGTGAATTCTGGGTCTTTCCTCTTTTCACATAAGTTTGTAAATGTTTCTTCAGAAAACAACAGCATAGCTCATATTTTGATACCATCCCAGTGAGTATCAGAAATGCCCGAGACAAATGCTTCAGTAAAAAGCTTGGCGCATTCATTTAATCTACCAGTATCAAATCAGTTGGAGGGTTACATAAACGTGTGAGGACACAGACAATGTTATGTGCCACACACATTTGATTCAATGATTCTGACACGCTGGGCTCTGGGTGAGTGGTGAGTCCCGGGAGCCGCACACATTGTTTAACCTGGGTGCTTAAACATAAGTGATGTATTTATAACCTCATCAATGCCTTTCATAGGAGCAGTTCTCGTGGGGCTTACTCAAAGTGACCGTTTTTCATGTAAGACAATCCAGAGTGCTGGGTAGGAGTCGAGATCAAAAGCTGGACCAGGAGAAATTTTTCTGAGTCACCAGTTAGGAAAGCATAAGGACTGAGAAATGTAGAAGGTCTGCACCTGGGAATACAGATTAAAGGAAAATGAAGGAGAGGAATGTAAAAGTTTTACTCCCAAAAATAAGTCCCATAAATCTGGGTGAATTATATAAAACCATGGGGAAAGCAAACAAGAAAGAGAGCTCCCTCACAACTTAGGTGGAGCCTTAGGTCAGCAGGACCTTCCTCAGTGACCAGAGTTCCTCCTTTCAACCCTGTGCATAAAGTTTTAATTGCCTTTTGAGGAAGTACCAAAATAGTTAGCTTTTCCTAGATTTCCCATTCCCAGCCTACATCCGATTATGAAATACCAGAGAGATCAAAATATAAAGCATTCTCATCATCACCAAAAATTTCCTTGACATTAAAAGATTCATACAGTAAGGAGCAGACAGTATCTATTGGGGTTTTTCCCCCTTTTCTCAGCATTATGCTTTTGAACTTCATCCATGGAGCAGTCCAGAAAATGCTTCATCTCTTAACAGGCTCCACCTCCCCAAAGTGCCTTGGCATTTGTTTCTGCCCACTGCTCTCTTCTTTAGGGGGCAGTATTTGCCTGGTGGTCTTTCACATTTCAGGGGAAACCAGAATTTGGACAGACACATAATCCAAAACACCAGGCTCTTGAGTAAGACTTGGAATGATGCAGGAGAGATCCCACTGTGCAGGACGCAGTGCTGGATTTCATTCTTTGCATGGTCTTCCATGTGCCATTTGGTCACTCTCACTCTATCGTTTTCTTGAGAGAAGCATTCTCCTTGAAAATCATTCACAACTGATTGTTGATCTCCATGTGCTGCTTGGTTTCAGTCGACTGCACCAAGTTGGTCTCAGGAGTGATCCTAAGAAGTGAACCCCAGAGGACTCCCAGTGGCAGCACGCACATCACTGGTGGGGAGAGTGATCCTGGAAGCCCTGATGTCACAGGAGCTGGGTCTTCATATTTACATGCAGGGTAAGTGGAAGGGCACACGTGTTGAAGGAGTTGTCAGGGCTCGTAGGGGGCGTCTGCTCTGTGAAATGCACAGAGGAGGTTGCACCTGGCAGGGCTCTGGAGGAAAATGTCCACTGCTGAGTGTCAGGGTTACCATGTACAGAGGACAGGACAAACTTATGGCTGAAAATCCACCACCAATTTGACGTGTGAAAGCCAGAGAACGTGTTTGCCAGATCTTAAAGGAGCAGCCAGAATAGCTGGGAGCTGATTACGTGGAGAAAAAGGTCAGGAGGCCGAGTAAGGGCAGCAGCATTTCAGCGAAGACTGAATTCTCAGTGCTGACTAAAGTCAGGCTTCTAACAAGGATGGAGCGAGACCCAAGGCCTGGGCTCTTTTGTTTGCCTGGATGCTGTAGAGGACCTGAAGCCCTGATGGTCACAGCAGGTGTCCCCAACCTACGGCAGTTGCCTAGATCTTAATGAGAAGAATTCTGCGGGTGGATGCAGCTGAAGCTACAGAGGAGAAACCTGGTCACTAGATAAGCCTACAATACCTGAAGACTGTGGTGGCCACACTGAAGAAAGGAATGTTGCTGGCCAGGCTGTCCTAGTGCTGAGGAGAGTCAGCATGAAGCTGAAGAGCAAGAACTGAGTGCGATAATCTTTGCACCTGTGCCCGGAATAGGCAATCAGGAAAATGAACGCAGACAATCAGATTTGACCATTTTGGCTGATGAAACAGAAAGGCAATGGAGGGAGATGGTTGAGAGGGCTGGAGCGAGGGTAACCCACCAGGAATACGGGGGTAGAGGACAACAGGAGACGGGTGGGTGAGGGAACGGCTGTGATCAGGAGACACTGAATTGATTCACTAAACAGTAAGGAAGTTTTCCAAGGGGAAGATGGGGGAAGTAGCTGGTGAGTGCTCTGATGGAAGTTCTGTCATCACCAACGGGCAGCCTGAGTGAAGACTGGACACCCCGGAAGACACGGAGAGTATTATTTCCAGTGGAGAAGAGTCCATTCGGAGCACTGCCCTGACGCTTCCCAGACAGTCATGGAAGAATTTTAATACTTGGGTCACAGATTCCTCTTTAACTCAAGTCTTTCTGCCAATGTCCTTAGGTGTTTTGGGGTAAAGAGCAAAATTTCTAAAAAAAACAATCACTGTGAAATTTCAGAATAAAACAAAAGTAATTTTAAAAATTGACAAACATTACTAAATGGTGTGTGTGTGTGTGTGTGTGTTTTATACTATTCTTGAAGATTTTCTGAAAGTTTGAAATTATATCTAAATCATTCTAAAACTGAATGTCACATATTTTAATATCATTGCATTTAATTATAGTGCATAAAATGTGTCTTTAAAATGACTCTTATAACACTGAAATGGAACTTACTGATGATTCTATGCTACCTAACAGAATGTAAAGGCCAATTAGCTCTAATATACCAAAGGATAACGTTCAATCCATGGGTCAAGCAGCACTGAGGCACTGAATGTGCCTCATAATGCATTAAAAAACTTTTGCAAATGTTTAATTAAAATAAAATGATTTGCTGCCTCTGATAATGCCATAGTTTTACACAATATACCCACTCTCCTCTTTACATTGCATATTTAAAATCTCTCTTTAATGTAAGGTACTCAGGAAATCTGTCAAACCCTGCTATAGACTTTATTTAAAAAGCTGTCCCCAAATGTACCCCCAAGTGTTTTACAGGGAGTAAAATAACAAGTCGAATTTGACCCACATGGATAAGGGTCACAGATCGGGAGCTGCTATGCACAAGTTGTGTAACCTTGGACAAGTTAGACAAACACTGTAAGCCACTTGTCTTCCTGAATACAGAGAGCACAGTGACTGTCCCAGACATCACGGCTGTGCTATTCAAATCACGGTGCACTGTCATTCTTCACAAAATGCTAAAAACACAGTGGAAGGATACAATTCCATACTTCAAAATGACTGAGAAATGGGACATCTAAGTTAATCATATATTTTAACTACAAAGCTTTTTAACATGCACCTGATATACCAGTTTTCAAAGAATAATAGTGAATTGCATTTAACTCTCACAGGCTACTAGAGTGCAAAGTACTCTCCTTTAGAAATAAAGCATCATGTTTGTTCCTCTATACAGAGCACAATTACCAGACTTCCCGTGAAAGGATTATTCAAGAGATTGTCTACCCATGAATAAAGTGGACATGTGTCATTTACTAAAAGTCAATAGCTGATAAAATGCAAACAAACCAGCTTTTATTGTCACTAATAAAAAATGGGAAGCCAGGTGTGTGGTGCATACCTGTAATTGCAGCACTCAGGAGGCTGAGGCAGGAGGATTGTTACAAGTTCAAGACCAGTCTCGGCTATACAGCGAGTTCAAGGCTGATCTGAACAGCACAGCAAGACCCTGTCTCAAAAAAAAAAAAAGGATTTAAACTTTTAAAAATAACTACATTTAAGTGAATAAATAACCATTGGGAAAAATAAATAAATATAGAGGGGGGAATGTCTTGCAGACGTTCAGCAAATCCATACAGACAGAACTGACTTAAGCTCCTCTGGGACAGAGGTTTATCTATAGTTCACTGCTTAGCGTGGTACCTGATACACCACAGATGCTTACGAAACAAGCAGTGGATGCAATGAATGTGCTCACACATTCTTAGCAGATTTACACGCTTTAACTCGCCGTACATAAGAATAGCCTCCGCTAAAGATATCCCGCCTACCCTGGCTTACTTGCCAATGAATTAAAAGCACTGTTCATTTTCCAGTGTGCTTTGTATTCATGTGTGTGTACATAAGCTGCAGTTCTTATTATCTCAAATGAGTTATTGTTTCACAGTCTGTAGCAGTATGAAAGGAAGATCTCTTTTATAAATTTCTGGATGCAGTCCAAGAAAGCACTTAGAAAATTACAGCAGACAAATTAACAAGCTCATAATGGAAGGTAATGCTGATCACCTTCATCACACCCCTCTTTATCGCAGCACAATGAAAGCGGAATGCCTACAGGCCTGAAGACAGACAGCTTTGGGAGGCTGCCATCTCGACCTAATTAGGAGAACCCACTTCTTCACCACTTCACACTGGCAAGAGGCAGCCATGCCTTGCTTTGTGATCCTAGGCCTCCAGGGACACGTTACTCAGGAGAAAGCTTCAACCCAAAGAGAAAACCACCTGTCAGAGTCTTCATCTGAAAGGCTCAGGTCTGGATTAGAGTTATAAGATGCATATTTTTATGTAAACTGCACAACTCCGTAAGTATTTGTATGTCTGTGATTTACGATGAAGAACACCGGAGAAGTGGTTGGTGGTAGGTCTGGAATGAAAACAGAGCTGCTGCCTCTGAAACTCATGGGCTGAACCAATCTAGATTTGCAGCTCTTAGTGGGCTTTTGTTGGGACTCTATACCTGAGCAGCAGCCCAGGTGGAAAGTGGCTCGGAATAGTTTGAGCAAAGAAAGGAACATTAAGATGCCACCCAGTTGGTTAGGAGGCTACACTGTTGGGTCAGGTAGCAGACTGTTCACACAACAGGCGGGCTTACAGTTCTCTCTGTTCAGAGCACTAAGTGCCCAATTACAGCACTAAGTATGGAAACAAGTTTAGGCCAAACTTAGTTATCTCACCTAACCCTATGCTACTGTGGCTTCAATTTCAAAATTAAAACACAATTCTGACCTTCCATATTCTGATTGTGCATCTCAACACAGCATATCTAAGAGCTTTTCTAAGAACATTTCCAAGAAGCAGTGGAAAGCCCCACTCCTTAGGAAATTACGGTCTTCAGCTTATGCTTCTCTAGGCAACACTCACTTACCTAGTTAGTGAATATCAGGAGAAAGCTAAGCATCTTTCCCAGCCGTGGTCTCTCCGGAGCATCCGGTCCGCCACAGACCTCCATTCTCTGTCATCTTTGTGCGATGATTAGTAGAATAAACCCAGTCCCTAGAAGAAATGAGGTAGTTGTGTACTGCAGTCAGTGTCAGAGTAAGGCCCAATGAGGAGATATGCATGAAAGATCTAAGGTCGATGAAAGGTCAAACTAAATTTCCTGACATGTTTGTTCCTATTTAGCCCATCTTAGCTTGTGATACAGCCTCCTGATAAAGACCACTGTTAGCAGAGGTGCCGGGTCTCTCCCTGCATTTCCCATTTATGAGCAATAAACTACACTTCTATCAAGTGACACTTATTTCAGTTAATAGCATTCAAATATCCAACATACAGTTTAGAAATTTTAAAATCTACTGAGTATCTTTTCTGAAGAAATAAAACAAGATTTCTTTAACCACTATTATGTATCAGGTATTTTGTCTTGCAACTGAAAATGTAAAGATAAATGAGATACCCTTCCTGATTTTGAGGGAGAGATGGTATGACGATCAACTATGATATTTCAATGTGCCTGGAATAAGACTCCTAGCAGACTGGTGCAGCATCTTCCAGGTATGTCTGTGGGTGGTTCCAGAAATGATTGGCATGTCGGCCAGCAAACTGAGGACTTGTGGGTGGCACCAACCAATAGGCTTGGAGCCTGGATGAAATAAAAGCTGACTGAAAAGGAAGATGGTGTATTTTATGGAGCATTCCATTCTTCTTGAGCAGGTGTGTCTTTTGAGTCTAATCTTATATCCACGTATTTCTTTAGCGAACCCTAAGCAATACAGAAAGATCAACTAATAAGCCTAAGACTTTCTAGCAGTCAGAAACATAGTTTGTTCCAAGTACAATAAAAATAAAAAAGATAAATTAGTTATTTTTCTGGGTGAGTCAGGACAGACAATGGCATTATTTGATTTGGGCTGAGCTTTGTAGGATAAGCAGGATCTCGCCAGATCCACAGCAGACACCTGATTTGTCCATTGGTCTCAAATTAAATCTTAAATATCCTTGGTTAAAAATCCTCTATCATTGCTTATTTTCTTCCATGGCTTCCTAAGCAACTATTCTTTCTAAAAATGCATATTTATGTTAATATACTGTTTGTTTCATTGCTCTCCAACACATCACAGAGAAGCATCAAACCTCAGGCTTCAAGAATCCAAGTCACCATATTATTTTCTTTAATTCCCTCATAATCTTTGTTGTACCCATAAAGAGGAAGAGGGAAAAAAATCAAAGTTTTGGCCACACATGAGTTGTTAGCATTAAATTGTCATAGCTTCACTAACAAAAGGAATCAGAAAATGAGAGTCCTCATCATAAAGAGATAGATTGTGAGCGCCTACAATTAGTCTTTAGCTACAGCAGGCTAACATGGCAGCGAATTATCTGCCAGGAGTAATAAGATGTACAGAATTATTAGCTGGAGTCACTAATCTGTGGGCGCTTTTTGGTTTTTGAATTATTTAACATTAATTTTTGTGTTAGATTTCTGGGCTGAGCCCCAGGCACACATACATAATTTTTGAAGTATCATTTGTCTGAAGTCTGAAGAAGATCTTAATACTAAATAAATTAAATAGTAAGATTTCCAGTAATTTTTTAAAAGCTATTGCATCTAAATTTAGAACATACTTTAGAACACAAAAAGATGTCTCTCTGTAAATGTTCTGGAATCTGACAGTTAGATCTAAGAGATGTAGGTGATGATTACACAGTCCCACAAATCACAGAGAACAAGCATATCCCTTACTGTGCACATACTTCCTTTATGTAAAACCAAATATAGCATGTTACTTCATCTTTGTTTCCTTGTGAGATCCAGACAGTGTTGTCAATAGCTATCACAAGTTGGTTTTATTAAGTCATTTATTAAGTAAAATCAATTCTCCATCAAGATTCCAAAGCATGTCTTATAATGTTGCCAGATTTTCTAATACTCTAGTAGATGGATCTTCTTTTGCTTCTAAATTAGGCAGTAAACATAAATTACTCCAAAATGAAAAAAATTACAATTTAAAAGTTACATAGAAAACGTATTACTTAAGAGACAGGATTTTGTGTTTCATCAGTACAGATTAGACTCACAAGTTAAAAATCAAGTTTGAATTTCTGGATAAAAATTTATGTCTCAGCATGAGACAATTCCTAATGAAGAAATTTCTCAGAAATGAAACTAAAGTGAGATTGACTGTATGACACTCACAAAAGCATTCTTGTCATCAGTGATGAGCTTTATCATTTAAAATATTTCCCCATCTTTGATAGTGATTGAAGTTCAGTATTATGTTGGTAAATTAATATTCCATAAAATAAAGGACTGATTGAATGCATTTTTCCTGTGCTACTAGTTTCAATCAAATGTGTCAAGCTGAATATAACATAGATAGATAGATAGATAGATAGATAGATAGATAGATAGATAGATAGACAGACAGACAGACAGACAATAGAGATATAGTCAGCAGTCAGGCAGGCAGACACAAATGACATTAATGGTAACTGAGACAAAAAACAACACACTGAAATCATAAGTGAATTTATTGAACATAGGAGACTACAGATAACTAATATGATCTTTACTGTCAAAAATCTCAGAAATAATATTTAACTGTGAAAAATATATACACACACATATAGAAGATCCCTTGCTAGATTACTTCATCAGATCCAAGAAATGTAGATTATTATTTACTATTTTTGGTGCAGAGTCACCAAAAATATCTTTTACATCTTAGAGTTTTGCATTTCCTATTAGAGAAAAGTTAGTTCTAAAAATTATTGATAAAAAGGGTGAAAAATTTCCACTGATGATGCCTTTGGATTATGATACAGCCTTGACACTGGAGTCTTAAATAAATCCATTTAAGATCCCTAAAGGATTCTAATTAGGCTGGGCTGGTGCTGCCTGGGTGTTTGCACCTCCACCCCTGAAAAGCTCACCAGTTGGATCCTTTCCCCAGTGCAAGTGTATCAGAGTAGGAGGCCTTCGACCGCCATGAAGATAGACCCCCCCAGAAATGATTATGGCCTAAATGCCTGGACTTCAGAGACCTATCCAGAAACCTGCCTCCACCCAGCATACAGTGAAGAGGCACTGCTGAAGACGCCACATCCACTTGGTCTCGGACTCCACAGCCTCCAAAACTATGGAAATAAACACTCATTGTTTATAAACCATTCAGTCTGTGGTATCATTTTAATAGGAGCACAAAAATTTATCATTTAATAGGAGCACATTTTAATAGGAGGACAAAAAACAATGAGGTCTTCTAATGGATAAGGCTGAGCTGCCAGGGAGACTAGCTATGCTGAAATATGTTGCTATTCAAACACGCTGAACTGAATTCTTCCACGGATCTTTTTCAGAACAATCTTAGCAAGAGCACTGTAAAATCCAGACCTATCACTTGTACCTAGTGTTCTGTGTCCTATCACCTATAAAATAAATCTTATTTGAATTCCTTTACAAGATACAAATAAGACCTTAAAAACAATAAGAATTTCCCTATCTTAAAGAAATAACTGATTTAGCAAAACTCAAAATTTTAGGAATTTTTTACAGCTTGTGTTGGATGAGAAAAGTAACATCTGCCCTGTTCGCCAGGGATGCAGGGTAACCATGGCAACCAACAGGACAATAAGTATTTATTCAGTTGAAGACGGATGTGGCTAAGCGGTACAGAACTTGCATAGGATGATAGGCCTTGAGTTAGATGCCCAGCTGTGCAAAGAAATAAAAAGGAAAAAGAAAAGATGTCAAACTAAGAAGCAGAAGTAGAAGCCCTGAACCTGTACACTCAACCCTACAAACCAGTGGAAAGAATTTTGGTCCAAACCACAGCTGTTCCTTTTCCAAATGCAATTGAGTGGAAGACACCATTCTCTCTACACAAAGTGAGGGTCAGTCCTACCCACAAAACTGGAAATGACTGAGATATTTACATACTAGGAAATGAAGACAACAGCCCAAGGATCATTCCAAGAGAAGCAGGCAATGAACCAAACCTTTCAGTAGATGTATTATCATACCAGGAAAAAAATGGAGAACCTTATAAACATAAATCAGAAGCATATAATTTTAAAGAATTATTTGAAGCCATGAGATATGAATAATGTATTACATAAAATACAGAATCATTGGATAAGTAGATGAGCAAAGTGAACACAGTTATAATAGTCACATCTCCACTAGGTGTTAACCCACCACTAGGTGAAATATAATGTGTCAAAAGCTAGTATCATCTTTCTTCTACCAAATAAGAATGCTTTCCAGTTTCCACGTGACGATTCAGCCCAATAGCTGTCTCAAGTCCACAAGGTTTGCATCTAGAAGTTATTCAACCTACTTAGTGGATTTAATTATGTGGAAAGCTCTTTGGGGGAATTTTCATTTCACATCTTCTACTCAGCTGTGTACAGTTTTTTCTTTATAAGTACTTTTGCAACAGCTATCAACTATAGGTTCTGTTGCAGTACGCTGAACAAAATCTCAGACTGGGAGAACAAAATCTCAGACTATTCTTTCGGAATAAGGAAATTTTTTAAAAAAAATAAGACCATGACAAGGGTTATTGATAACATCAAGATGGAAATTACTCATCCTAGGAAATCTGTTTGGAATTTTAAAAGCCTTCAATGGTATCTAAATTACATTTTGCTACAAAGCAGTGATTCTCGCTAATGGAACTGATTTGTAAATTTTAGCACATATTTACACTACTGTTCAATGCCAAGGCTTATACTGCAATTCTGAGTGATCTTAAAAGAAGAAACTGGATTTTGACAGTTAATTATTATCACATATGCCAAATACTCATTTCTCAACACTGAAGTTTCCTCTACACACAAACATGTGATCATTGTTATCTAATTTCCTTTGTGTCCTAAATGTTAGTGTCAGCTCAAAATGAATGAAAAAGAGCCCACAGAGAGCCCATCCATCCGCTGTCATCACTGAAGGAGAACTGCAGATGTTCTGCACCTGTGGCTGACATCTTTTAAATGTTTCCCTTGAGACCCTAATGATTCTGTGACTATCCAGTTTTGTACCCTCTGGTGGAATGTAAATACCATACACCGCTCTAAAGCAACACCATTATGAGTTGTTTTTCATAAGATTCTGAATGTCTTCTGCCATGATATATGAGGAAATCTTACCCATGATTTTAGCAATAAAACCTAATGTTCACTGAATGTGCATGTAACTAGTAGAAATCCCTGCATAAATAATAAAATGAGACTTCGTAGCTTAAAGGAATGCTTATCTTGGACTAAATCCAGACAGACTTTCACGAGATTGTGTGTTTCCTAGTATTTTTTAAATTCCTTTAGGAAAGTCTGTTGATGTGGTCATCTTAGAGAAAATTGCTTAAGAAACATGTTTAACATTACACTTGGAATATACTCTATGGATGACCTATTATTAACTCAGATCTATTGTCCCATCAATTATGGAAATTCAAGAGATGAAAATAATGGGGGAAACATTTTTTAAAGTATGGCACCTATTTTAGAAAAAAAATGTAGATGAACATTTTAATTCATAGAATTTCAAACATATTAAATTAATAAACTCTTCCTTAGGGGAAAATCATGTACAATGGCATAGTTGATATTCATTATGTGTTTTTAAAGCACTACTAAAGTATTTGGTCTATGGATTACAAATAATTTGGATTTAAAATGTACCACAGCTATTGTAAGTAAATCAGAAAACTTACCACCTCACAAAGATGGCAAATGTATAGGAAAAAATATCAATTATTATTTATTAAACTTATAGTTATTTTTAACACTGAAAGTTAAGTCACTTAATTGAACTGTGAGACTTTAGGCATTTTGGTATTGTCACACTCGGACCCACATCAGAGGGCTAAATTTACAATCTATGCAGAAACCTGATGTTTGGGGGAAAATGCATGTGTTTTAGAGCAGAGAAATCCAGATTCAAATGACAGCACTGTTGCTATCAGCTCTCCATGGCACTCTCTGCGGTTATAACAAAAGGAGAATATACTAACAGGCCTGCAGGAATAATTTACATTATATTTCATTGTAATTATAAATATAGATGTAGTTTTATACATTGAATATTTAACTTTACAATGTGTATTTAACATGTTACATTTACACTGACATAGCTATAAATTGTAGGCGCTCAATAAGTAAACAATGAAAAAATGAAAATAAATTAATATATTAATTTCTAAATTACTCAATAGAAAATTCTTTCTTTCCTTTTGTCCCTTTGGGTTATAGACTGGCTCTTTACAAAGAAAAACCTTATAGTAAACTATCAGACTCACCGTAAATTAAGGATAAAAAAGAATCATCTAAGTTAATGAAAGATCTCAGACCATGTTTTTAGTGAGCTTTTATTGAAATTGTGAGCCAGGCATGGTCCTGCATACCCACAGTCCCAGCACCTTGGGAGGCTGAGGCAGCATTGCAAGTTCAAGCCCAGCCTGGGTAACTTAGCAACTTAGCAGATGCTGTCTCAACGTTAAAATCTAAATAAATAAGAAGGTTGGGACTGCAGTTCAATGTGAAGGCCTTGGGTTCAATTCTCAGTCCTGCCACGAAAGAGAAAGAAGAAAGAGAAAGAAAGAGAGAAAGAAAGAAAGAAAGAAAGAAAGAAAGAAAGAAAGAAAGAAAGAAGAAAAAAAAGAAAGAAGAAAGAAAGAAAGAAAGAAAGAAAGAAAGAAAGAAAGAAAGAAAGAAAGAAAGAAAGAAAGAAAGAAAGAAACAGGTTGTTTCTGACCTTTCCAAGCAGTGGCCTCTGTAGCACAGAGTAGATAAAATCGTGTGAAATAAACGCCGTCTTCTCACACAGAAACCGTGGATTATAGAAAGCCCACCGCGGCAGGCCGGGCTCTGAGCATTTCCGCACCTGCTGAAATCACTGTCACCCTGGCAGGTAATTACTTTGTCCTGTGCAGGAAGGAGACTTCCCAGGGCCTCGCCCAGCAGATGCGGGAGGCACGGACAGTGGCCTGCTCCACACACCGTGTAAAACCGTGTCCTCTCTTAAAGGGGTGGAAACGCTGTCCCTCAGTGTTGACTCCGCGAGTAAGCTGCTGAGTTAAACTTACTCCTTTAGGGTGTCCACACCGTGCCACTTGGAGCAAGGCAAGAGTGAATTACTTACCTGCTGATGGTTTTAAACAAGAAGAAAATACTGAAAATCACTCCCAGTTGGGGACATCGCTCAGTGGCACAGCTCCTGCGAGGCAAGCACGAGGTCCTGAGTTTGATTCCTGGTTCCAAAAAGAAAGAGAGAGAAAATACTTCTCTTCTGTCAAATCTGGGCTTTATAACATACATTGTCATTAAAGAGTAGCCATGATCTATGCTTCAAATTGTACAGGAGTTTCAAAACTTCCTTAATCAGGTATAATCATGATATTCAAATCTGTTCCTTTTTTAAATTCACATTTGAAAAAAGATACCGGGAATATAATATGCTATCTCTTTGCATAGTATTTTAAAATAAAATTTATTTTAATTCAGCTAAATTGGACCTATTTTGTTATAACCTTGATTTTTAAATTTCTCAGTAATCCACACAGAAGGTGGCTCGCACTTAGTGAGCTCATGCTTAGTACTGCTGAAGGAAAGAGTGGAAATAAAGCGTTTGTCATCAGGAAGGGAACCAAGGATGGAAAGCGTGGCCGGCAGAGAGTGGAAGGAGGAGGAGGTCTCGGCCAGCGCCCCCAGGTGAATGAATCACTGTGTTCTGCACACATGGAACAACAGCAGAATGACGGCGGTGATCTCAAAACTAAATTTAAAAGTAAGAAACTAGCAAGCAGGAGTTTACTTGAATTATAGGAGAAAAGAGTAATATTGCTGAATATAAGTCTTTTGGAAAAAGAAGACATATTAAAAAGATACTTAATTTTACATGATTTAAAAATTCTGCCAAAACATGTCCACAATATTTGGGTCTGTTTTATTTTGTTTCAAGTAGGGAGCAGAACTATGTAAGCTTTGAATTCCATCCCAAGCTATTGTCTGCTAGTCTACAAGTCAGGGTGCTCATGATGGAAGAGGTACACATTCTCCTTTTGCAGTTAATTTTATTCACATGAGCTTCTGCCATGGTTTCTAGCTAGATGCCCCCAAGGCCTCATACACTGCTGGGTGGGGCTTTGGGGAGGTAATTGGGTCATAACAGTGTGATATGCATACATGGACTGGTCCACTGTTGAGGTTATAGCTAAATGTGATATCGGGAGGTGAAGCCTGGTAAGAGGAAGTGGGTACTGGGGTGTGGCACCCAAAGGTCTAACTCCTCCCCTCTCCTCCCTTGATCTCTCTCTCTCTCTCTCTCTCTCTCTCTCTCTCTCCCTCTCTCCCTTCCTGCTTCCTACTGCTGTGCCATGAGCTCTTTCCCCTCTGCAGTGCCTCTCTGCCATGCCATCTTGCCTTGGAGCCAGCCATGGACTGAAACTACTACAAGCTGTGAGATAAACCTCTCCTCTTTAAGTTGTAAGTGTTGGGAGAAAAGAATCAAGACCATTTCCTAGTCACTGTCCCAGTTGAGAGTACTTTAGCATAAATGATAAAGGAATCTCCTTGTTTTGTATCAAAAGTAGACAAAATGTGGAGGAAGGTGACTAGCAATACATGACTGAAATAAATAAAAATAAATCTTGAAATCTCTAATGTAGAAGACCAAGTGGATGGCTCTCCTTGAGTACAGAAGAACTATTACCTCCTCATCAGTGAAACTGGGCCCTGTCTCCACATACTGATAAGTACAGAGCTGGCTAAGCTATGTCCTTCTCTCTTGGATTGGCTCTAAACAATGCAAATAAGGCCAGCTAAGGCACTGATATGTAATTCTCAAGGCCAGCTGACAGCTTCCTGTTTCTCACATCATGTTCCCCATAACAGTTGAACACAGCAGGGTGGCAGAGCCATACAGCTCCAAGAATGTCAGCTAGGTCTGAGCTTCAATTTAAGAGGCTGTAATTTCCCAGGGCACAGAAGTTTGCACATCAGAAACAGAAGCAACAGCCCCCTAAAACATTCAAATGCTACCATAATTGGATTATGCAGACTGGTCTTTCTGCATACCTTTCTCCCTACCTGGGCAGCTTAGGTCACCTGGCTCAGGTCACCTTGCTCAGGTAGTTCCCACCACCCTGACCATCACTCGTTCTTGAACCACTCGCTTTTTCACAAGATAATAAGTTCTGGGAGAGGCCTTGGATCAGGGCCTTTGTTCCCTATATCCTCACCTGGACCAGACTCAGGACCCCGTGGCTGCCCATAACTATAAATACGTCTCAGTGTCTTTATTCTCACCATGGGTTGCACTGCAGGTGGTAGATTGGAATTAACTCACAGGATTCCAATAATGTTTCAGTAGGATTACAAATATAACTTTCTAGACTTCAAGGTGGACTAGAGAAGAGATCGCAATATTTGGATTACAATACTCTACTATCAGGGTGTTTCTGGGGAAATGCTTGACTAATGTCCTTACAATTTAAATTGTTCTAGTTAGTCAAAAACTTTATAATAGTTTATTTGTTGAGTTGCAAAGATATAAAAATGAATTCATGACCCACTGACACATTTTAAAATGAGGAAAATATTAGCCTCTGTCACCCCTCCAGCAAAATTTTGAAATTTTTCAGAAAAGCAAAACTCTGTGATAGTTCATAGTTAATTTTATTTGAATGGCAAAACACTTTTAAGATTAAAAGCAAATGGTGCAATGTAAAAATTGTCGTGTGTTTGTCGTTATGAGTGAAAAACGCCTTTCTTAGAAAGCCTTTTAACCCTTTCATGTAATTCTGAAAATAGAAGGTATTGGACTGTGTTACACAGGGTTAATCCCTTCCCCACCATGAAGTCACAGCTTTCAGCAATAACACATTCGGTTCCACTGCCATCTGTATAAAATATTGTTTACACTCCAGGACTATTGCTTGCAGAAATTACTGATGAGAGCGGCTGCTTCTGTAGGAGGAAAGTAGAAAGTCCCTTTTGCCCAGCCAGGAGCACTTTCAGCCCCTTGCTTTATCTCTGTGGTACAGAAGCATACAAGATTGGATTTCAGACTTTGAATATGAAAAAAATAATAAAATGAAATAAAAATCTGTAAAAGGAAACTCTTTAAAACTTCGCTGGGAACTTTCGTCAAGCTCTGAGCCATCTCCCTTTACTCAGAATTCTTTGTTAAAAATGAAATGAGAAGCAGAGCCTGAGCTGAACAGGGCAATCGGCATCTAACTGCCATGCGGCTCACTGCTACTGAACTGAACGTCGTAATTGCAATTATAACTCTACACCGGTTCGTGCATAAATTATTCAAATTCAAGCAATAGATTATTCAAACATTATCTCTGAGAAACACTTCTGAAAGCTCACTAACAATTACGCTACAACCCTTTACTAACAAATGCCATGCAATTAAAAGCTTAATGTATTTTTTTAGAATCTGAATTGGTCAATAACATTGTTTTAATGCAAACTTATTTTTAATCATGATTTGATATTGAAACTTTCTTTTTGTCAAACCTGAAAAGAATTGTAACACTCTATTTCTATAAAGAAAAGATTGAGAATACATCTACATATTTCATATCAGGTATATGTACTTCAAAAGACTTACTTCTTTCAAAGAATATGGAAATCTGGGTATTTTCAAAAAGATATTTCCAATTATTATTAAAATGCCGATAAAATGGCAAATTCATTGGACTAAACCGATTCTCTCCTGCCAAGCCACATAAAACCATATTTTCACATAAAAAGTCGAATCAATCACTTGAATAATTTCATCTGAATTCAAAAGCCAGTCATGGGGACCTAACTTTTGTGCAGTTCATAAAATTCAAAAGTCCCAGAGCATCATTCATGCTGGAGGTTTTGGGAGTTGGGTCTTTCAAGAGTTGTGGAGCCCAGGCCTGCATGGACGCAGCTGCTGTCCATGGCCTCTCGGGAAGGCAGCCCCAGTCCAGCCAGTGGAGAGCTTTGCTCAGTTATTTTCTCATCTACCATGCATGTCACTGACAAGGACTTTATTTTACTCCATTTGTTTAAAAAAGAAAACATGGATTCTGGAGTGAGTGAGCTGTAATTCCCTGATTGTCTGTCTGTCTGTCTGTCTGTCTGTCTGTCTATCTGTCTGTCACAAGATCTGGAATAACAAATGACTTACAATTGCATCATCTGCTATTTTTATGTTTAAAATATAAAAACTTCCAAAATGCATACTACTGTCTTGTTCCTCATTACCTTTGTTGCTTAACCTCTGGGTGAAATTTTCTCTTTCATATCTGAATAGCACATATTCTCAATATGAAAAGTAAGACCTCATAGTTTTTCCTTCTCTCAACTCACAATTTTTTCCCATTAAAATTTAGAACTTACAGACTGCCCTAATATCAGTAATTCTGGCAGAATAGCAGAGACATACAGTACACAAAACAGTATGAATTTCTATTTACCTGTATACACTTACGTTCCACATCATTCCACTAAAGCCTTTGACATGACATACAGAAAAGCAGACTCAGGACAAGAGGAAACCAAAAGGTGTCATAGCTAATGAGAAAAAGGAACAATAAGTCAGTAGAAATAAAGTACTTTTTAAAAAAGAATGACAATAACTGCCATGAATTGGTATACAATTAATAGAGAAATACTGCAAATTAGCTTTTTGAGCTTTGGAACAGAAAGACCAAAGAGAACATGATCAACTACCTGAAAATTAGAATTTCTATAGTATTTAAAAAATAAAACTAATAGTAATGATATGCAAAAATAATTCTGCAACAGTAAAAGTTGGGCATATCAGGGGTCAGATCACCTGTGTAGTAATCCCAGGAAAACGCTCCTCTCAGAGAGCTAACGTTACACACGGAAGTTGAAGCATCATTACATCTTTGTCTGTTTTTGTTTTTGTCTTTTGAGATAGGGTCTCACTGTGTAGTCCAGGCTGGGCTGTAGTTTATGATCCTCCTCTCTTTAGTACCCATTTTTCTTCTCCCTAGATGGATCCAGGAACACAGGAAGAGGGCTAGGAGATAACCCTGGAGAAGGGCCCCAAAGATGGTAGTCGAGCTTCCACAACCAGCGAGCACTGCCCTGCAGGCTCACGGATGTTCTGTTTATGAAACTCTGCAGCGGAGGAAGGGAGAGGCACCCTCCCGAATGTGCTGCAGACTGCTCGGTGCACAAGTGCAGAACGGTTCTGAGACTATCAGGAGAATTTTTGCTGCCAGCAAAAAAAAAAAAAAAAAAAAATCACGTATTCAGAAGATGTAGTTTGTCAGTGAGGACTCTGAGAAGTAAAAGAGACCAACAAAGCCCCACCTTCGTTTTTCTTTTGTTATTAAAAAAATTAAATTGCTCCAGGAACCCTGTGGATCAAAATTGTATGTTTTATTATTTAAACACATTAAGCTCAAAAAAAGAGGGTGTATTTTAAAGAAATAAATAGTATTAATTTTCCTTCTTTCAACTTTGCAGGAGAATAAAGTGATTAGATTTTGGATTTGCATTAATGAATAATTTAGGAGTCATGAAGAAGACGCTAGTTGTTGATGGAGCGACGTTTGCTGAAGAACTCTATATTCAAACAAGCAGCATGCCACGGGGTATTTCTGCCAGCGTGAGGAGAGGCATCTTGTTTCTCTCCAGGAACTTCTATGATTTAATGTTGCATTAACTGAAAGGAATAATTATAACAACGTCGTTGTTCATGGACCTTTATGGAGAGTCCCCAGAGAGACATTCTTCTTTGATTGTCGGGTGAGTGGTAGCAGTACAACAGATTACATAGGATATAAATATAAACAAAAATGGGGAATCATGAAGAATTTCACACACACACGCGCCAAGATGAGATCAGTATCGCAAAGCCAAGGGTGTGTTTTACAGAGTAGTTACCGCACTTGGTGACAAACCCATAACCAGGAAAGACACCAGTGGCTCTACCTGTTACCCTCGGAAGAGGTCCACTCAGTTGGTTGTCACTGGCAGCCACTGTAGGATGTTCTTCCGGAAACACAAGTCTGACACCCTGAGGTGTTCAGGAAGCCTTAAAGTTCACCAGCGTCAGTCAGAACAGGGACCAAGCATCATCACATAGACACCAAGGGACATGGTCAGGGTCTTTATTCTTTGTGTCTAGGAATTAGGTGTGGGGATGTTGCACTTCTTTTTAATAAGGAAAACCTGGTGCTGTACCTTGTTAAAGCAAATTAACTATATACCAAAATATTTTCAGCATTTTAAACATTTCTGCATTTTCTAATTGTTCTTTGGTAAACATCTGTTGCTTTTAAATCCAGTAAAAAAAAAATCAAAAAATTACATTTTAAATTCAATGTGTTATACTATAATTTATTTAAAACTCTACATGTGCTTTTATATATTCCAAAGTACCACTAAATGATATTTCACATTTATGTAATCTATATTTATATACATCAATGCCAACTGTTGTACAGATGTCACCCGTGTATTACACCCTCAGCACAGAATTGTGAGTTACTGCTTCACCATGTGGTCAAACTGTGAAAAGCACAGGGTATTATTAATGATGAGGACATCAGCTTAAGCATCTCTGGGCAGTGTTGTAGAATGCTTGAAATAATCCAAGATTTCCAAATGTGAGACTCAGTCACACACCCAAACTCTAGCAACTCTGAAGTTTTGAGAGAAGGGATGGAGAAAGAAAGGAGAGAGAGAAAGAGAGACAGAGAAAGACAGAGACAGAGAGAGGGAGACAGAGAGAGAGAGAGAGAGAGAGAGAGAGAGAGAGAGAGAGAGAGAGGGAGAGAATCAGTCAGTCAAATGAGCTATATATTTAGGGAATGAAAAATTAGCTAAATTTTCTTTTCCTATTATAACCCTGCTTGTTCTTTGGAGATAGTCTCATTCTATAATAATATATACATGTATAATCTGGAGCCACCTTATTTTGCACCCCCTACACACTTTCTCTCTGTCTCTCTGTCTCTGTCTCTCTCTCTCTCACACACACACACACACACACACACACACACATTGCTAGATTTGCTAGAAATTTTGGAGAAAGAGTAAGTGTAGCTCCAACATCAGATCCAAGATCTTCAACTACCATCTCCTCTGCAGCCCTGCATTCACCTCCTGAGCTTCCTGCCCATCAGAATGCTCCTGTGGTCACTGCCTCAATCATTTAGCAATTCAGAGCTCTCTTCCAGACCTTAGATCCTTGTGGGAAATTCCTCCCAATGCTGAGAATCTCAATTATTCTCTCCTCTCACTTCCATCCAAGTTTAGTTGCCACTTTAGAAAATCTAAAGGAAATTCAGACCTTTACCTGCCTAGCTACCCCACACAGACATTCGCTCCCTGTCTCCGCCCTACGTGACGTGCAGCCTCTTGCAAGGGAATAAGCCACGGTACCTTCCACTTCTGTTCTGTTACCGCTCTGAAAAGAATTCGGCTGGAAAAATGGGCTCAGATTTCCTTCTACAAGATAATTTTATGAAGTTCTGTTTGTTTTCCTTCTAAATTTTTTGTCTAAAAAGTTTATGCAAGCAACTGTGTCATATATTGATAAAACCTCCTATTATTTATTATGCATTCTCATGTGTGTGTGTGTGTGTGTGTGTGTGTGTGTGTGTGTGCAGTGCCACCCCATTTTAAATATTTTAGGTTTCCAATTGCTCCTAAATATCTTTTTTTTTCATTTTTTTATTTAAAGAGAAAAAAACAGGGAAAAGGTAGAAATATTACAGAATTTCAAGAAAAGAAGAAAAACAGTAAGAAATCATTAGTTAATACATTACACATTGTTCTTTTAGAAATAGTTATTCAAGTTACAGCATTAAAGCACACAAAGTAGGCACTAAAGCAGTGAGAGTGCAAACAGATCTGTTCAACAATCCAACAAGAACCTAGAAATATGGTCATCAATCCCACACACCTAAACATACAAGCAGCTATATCTTTTATAGCCCTTATATTTCCTCTTTTTTACAATATCAATTACACACTTTTAAAATTTTATTTAAAGAGAACAAAAAAGAAAAAAAAAACAAAAAAGGGTAGCAATAATACAGAATTCTAAAAGAAAGAAAGAAAAAGGAGAATGAGAAAAAGCCCCACTTAGAAATCAGTAATTTGTAAATTACATATTGTTCATCTTGGATGTAGTTGTTCAAGCTACAAAGTTAAAGGGTACATAGTAAATATTCAAACAGTCAGACTACAAACAGTTTTGCTCAAAGATACAGCAACATGGTCATCTATTTTACACACTTAAACTTACATGCAGTTATATCCCTTAGAGCATTTTCTTTTCCTTTCTTTTTTACAACAGCAATTGCACATTTTGGTTTTATTACACTTGTAGTTCTTATTTACTTTTTACACTAGAGACAGAATATGATATTTATAAACATGATTCTTATTTATTTCACCAAGAAGGATAGTCTCAAGTTATCTCCATTTGCCTATGAAGGCCTCAGAATCATTCTTTTTTATAGCTGAGTAATATTCCATTGTATAAAAATGCCACATCTTTTTCATCCACTCTGCAGTTGATGGGCATCTTGGTTGTTTCCAGGATTTAGCTTCACAAATTGTGCAGCTATGAACATGGGTGCACATATATCACTGTGATAATGAACTTGTCAGTTCTTTGGGGAAAATACCCAGGAGGGGGATAGCTGGATTGAATGGGGCTTCTAATCCTAGTCTTTTGAGAATTCTCCATATGGATTTCCAAAGTGGTTACACCAGTCTACATTGCCACCAACAGTGGAGCAGTGTTCCTTTTTCCTCACAGCCTCACCAACATTTGTTATCAGCTGATTTCTTGATGGCAGCTATTCTTTCCGGAGTAAGGTGGAATCTCAATGCTGTTTTAATCTGCATTTCTTGAATGACCAGTGATGGTGAACATTTCTTCATGTATTTATTTGCCATTTGTATATGTTCCTCTGAGAACTGTGTGTTCATCTCAGATGCCCATTTTTGGAGAGGGTCTTTGAATTTGGGGGGCTTGATGTTTTTCAATTCTTTATATATTCTGGACACAAATCCTTTGTCTGAGGGGTTGCTGGTTAAAATTTTTTCCCACTCTGTTGGTTTTCTTTTCACTCTGTTGGTGATTTCCTTTGAAGTGTAGAAACTTTTCAATAATGTGAGATCCCATTTGTTGATTCTTTGAAGTGTTTCCCATGCAATTTGCGTTTGGTTCATGAATTCTCTGCCTACCCCTATGTCTCCAAGACTTCTACCTACCTTGTCTTCCAGTAGATTTAGTGTTTCTGTTTTAATATTGAGGTCTTTGATCCATTAGACTAATTAGACTTTAGTTTTGTGCATGGTGTTATGCATGGATCTAGTTTCAGTCTTCGGCATGTAGAGAGCCAGTTTTTCCAACACCATTTATTAAAGAGACTATCTTTCTTCCAGTGGACATATTTAGCCCCTTTGTCAAATATCAGGCAGCTGAGAGTCTTTGTAGTTGTGCTTGAATCTTCTAATCTGTTCCATTGATCCTCAGGTCTATTTCTTTGCCAGTACCAAGCTGATTTTATCACTGTGGCTTTATAGTACTGTTTCAAGTCAGGAATTGAGATGCCTCCTGCCTTGCTTTTGTTGCCTAGAACTGCCTTTGCTATTCTAGGTTTCTTCTGTTTCCAAATGAATTTTAGTAGTGTTTTCTCTAGATCTGTGAGACATGTCAATGGTATTTTGATTGGGATTGCGTTAAATCTGTATAACAGTTTTGGGAGTATGGTCATTTTCACAATGTTGGTTCTTCCTAACCAAAAGCAAGGAATGTCCTTCCATTTTCTAATATCCTCTTCAATCTCCTTTTTCGGCATAGTTAATTTTCAGCACATAGGTCTTTTACATTTTTAGTTAGGTTGATTCCTAAGTATTTCATTTTTTTAGATGTTATTGTAAAGGGCGACATTTCCATAATTTCTCTCTCAGTGAGTTTTTTGTTCGTGCACAGGAATGCTATTGATTTTTGAGCATTGACTTTGTATCCAGCTACCCTGCTGAACTTGTTTATTACCTCTAGCAGTCTTTTAATGGAGTTTTTTGGGTCTTCTATATAGAGTATCATGTCCTCTGCAAATAGTGATAATTTAACTTCTTCCTTTGCTATCTTTATTCCTTTTATTTCTCTCTCTTGTCTGATTGCCCTGGCTAGTGTTTCCAGAACTATGTTGAAAAGGAGTGGTGAAAGTGGACATCCTTGTCTTGTTCCTGATTTTAAAGTGAAGGCTTTCAGTTTTTGTCCATTTAGTATAATGTTGGCTGTTGGTTTGTCATAGATGGCCTTTATAAGGTTGAGGTAGACACTGTGTATTCCGAGTTTCTGAAGGGTTTTTATCATGAACATGTGTTGGACTTTGTCAAAAGCTTTTTCTGCATCTATTGAGATGACCGTGTGGTTTTTGTTTTTGGCTCTGTTGATGTGGTGTATTACATTTATTGATTTGCATATGTTAAACCATCCCTCTATTCCTGGAATGAACCCCACTTGGTCGGATGTATAATCTTCTTGATGATTTGCTGCTTTCTATTTGCCAGTATTTTGTTGAGAATCTTTGCATCAGTGTTCATTAGTGAGATTGGCCTATAGTTTTCTTTTTTGGTTGCATCTTTCTCTAGTTTTGGTTACAGAGTAATACTTGCCTCCAGAAATGATTTAGGGAGGATTGCTTTTTTCTGTTTCATTGAAGAGTTTAAGGAGTACTGGCATCGAATCTTCTCTAAATTTCTTGTAGAATTCAGCTGTCCATCAGGACCTGGACTTTTCTTTGTTGGTAAGTTTTTAATTACATTTTCAATTTCAGTAGGTGATATTGGGTTGTTCAAAATTGCTATATCTTCTTGGTTGAGCTTTGGTAATTCATATGTTTCTAGAAATCTGTCCATTTCCTCTGAGTTTTCCACTCTATGTGAGTAGAAATTTTCAAAGTAGGTATTCATGATCTTTTGAATTTCCATGGGATCTGTTGTAATTTCTCCTTTTTCAGTTCTTATTGCATGAATTTATGTTTTTTCTTTCTTTCTCTTGATAAGGTTAGCTAGGGGTTTGTCAATTTTGTTGATTCTCTCAAAAAACCAGCTTTTTGATTCATTAATTCTTTGTATTTTTTTTTTAGTTTCAATTGCATTGATTTCTGCTCTAATCTTTACAATTTCCTCTCTTCTATGAGCTTTGGGTTTAGCTTGCTCTTTTTCTAGACGCTTGAGATGAAGCATTAGGTTGTTTATTTGTGCTTGTTCTGTTTTCTTGATATGACAGTTTATTGCTAGCTCCTAAGTACCTTGACAGAATCTTTACTTTGAGCTAATATTGGGAGATTCGATACTTTCCCATTGCATCTTAAAAGAAATTCACCTTCCTTATTTTTTTAATAACTTTTCTCCTACTCCTTCCAAAGTCAGACCTGTCACTTTGGTAAGACGAATCACTGGAATGGTTTCATCACTGCTTCACAGCTTGCACCATGCCAATCCCAACCTTGTTAGTGTTTTTCTTTATGTTCACACAACTTTAGTTCCAAACACCTCAGGACTGTTTCAGGGGTCCACCCGAGCTGTCTCTTCACTATACTGCTGTTTCTCTGGATTTCTCCTACCTCGGTCACTCCTTGGTCAGGCAGTGGTTTATAATGTACGAATTCCCTTCTGTCATTTCCAACATTTTGCGTGTTCCTTCTTATGCTCTATTTATGTTTTCTCAGCTATTATTAAATTGAATAGGAGCTTCTTACAGTGCTGTCCACAGAAGACCAGACACATTTGAGCAGAACCCAGTAAGATGCAGAATGAACCAGCCGTCTTCATGCAGTCCAAAGAGAGAGGAAAGAGTTGAGAAGAGATGTCTCAGACACTCAGGCAATTTAAGCATGATAAAGTAAGTAAATATGAAATATTCCAGTACATAAACCTTGAAATCATTTCATCCTGCCAAGTAAGCAGTCAGAGAATTTAATGTTATCACATTAGTATTTCAATACAAAACCAATACTCTGGCCACATAACTGGATTCTCAATGTATCGATAATTCTTCATCCAGCTCTGCCTTTCTTGGTGCCAAGTTTTTATCTTGTACCTTAAAGTGTGGTCGGCCCCACAGCATTGTAAACCTGGTTTGATAGTTTATTCATAAACACTGTCTCCACTAATACATTATTTAAAGTAAAAGCACGTGTATAAATCTATTTCTGTTGGATATTTTATGTTCATCTGTTTGTAGAGACAAAAGGACAACAGCACAATCATCACCTTCACATATCTAAATACTTTACCTTGTCAGAAGTTTAGGTTTAGGAATGCTAGAGAGTCTCCTGACAATCTCTGAGAGATTTTTATTAAACTGTGGATCTCTGGGTACTATTTCCTCCCTAAAGTCTATTGCCTTTTCCTCTCTGATATTATACAGTTCAGGCATCAATGACAATGAAACTTCAGGGTTGTGTTGGTTTGGGGGAGGGAGTTTTTATTTCCCATGGGGTAACATTCTTTCTGGAACCACGTTAGCAAGCATTTCTCAGGGTTATTTTCATCCTCTACCTGCAGAGATCTCAACCACAAAATGAGTTCCAGAGATATTTTCCCCTTGGCCACTAATGAATCTACAGGACCTGCAAAAATACCTGACATGTAATGCATATGTGTTTAAAAAATCAGCGGCTGGTCAGTAAAGTGTATTTTTCTTTCCACCATTTTTTCTTCTCTTTGTATGACTTTCTTTAAAGTGCCTAGCTGGTTTCCCATCCCTTCCCTTACCCCAGGCTGTTCATCTCAGTGAGCTTCCCAGGAACTCAACAACAACTATTTGATGCTGTTTTTAGTGACAGTAGAATACTAGTTTATATGTGTACACATCATGAATATTTATACGTGTTATGCAAATTTATCTCCAGTGTTCTCCAAATGGTTATTTGAGGTACAGTAACCTTTCATGGCATGCTGTAAATTAAGTGACTAAAGCTAGTTTCTAACATGAAATTAAATAAAACTAAATAAAAATAATGGAAGAAAGAGAGAGATGAAGAAAAGAAAGAAGAAAAGGAGGAGGAAAAGGAAGGAAGAAGAGAAAGGTGGAAGACAAGTAATGGGAGAGAGAAAAAAAACCCAAGATGTAATGTGTAAAACTTGCAATTTACTTTTAAAAATTCATCAGCTGTTTTAGCCATACGGGTCTTTCACGCTAGCTAGCTTGCAGGTATAAATACTGAGTCTCACTATCAGTATAAACACTGGTCACACAGAGCCTGGCATTATGTTCAGATAGCATCAGAAAAAGGTCCCAAGAAACTTGAACTCTTAGGAAAGAGCTCTCACTGCCTTAATTAGACTCTACCTTTCCAAATGCTGTCATGAGGGATTGGATTACTAATATTTAAGAAGAGCAGCTGATTCCTATTTAACTTTTGTCATAGATATCACCAGGTCACAGCAGTACCGTTGTAAGAACAAGGAAGCCCCGCGCCTTCAGCTGTGGTAGAAATAGTATGAGGAAGAGCCCTCCTTCCCCTCTGCCGTGAGCTTGCCGCTAACAAACGAGTCCTCCTCGGAGCTGTGTTTCCCAGTATTACTTCTGCTTCCCTTCCTTGATCCTGTTTTACAAGCATGTTGCCATATTGATGTATACTTAACATTTTTATGGGATTCTTTATTCAAGGTTAAATTTTTTTCTCATGTAGATTCACAGAACCTAATTATACTTAACGGTCTTAAAATTGTTCACAGTTTGAATCAGAGGAAAAGGAGATATCACGTAGTCACATGATTTTTTTAATTTGACCATCTAATTCTTATTCTTCAGATTAGTAAATAGCCCTCTGGGTTTTAATTATTTTGTTCTCTTTGCTGTTATATTTTTGTTTGGGATTTCATGGGGATTTTTATCATTGGGTAAAAATACTTAACATGAAGTTTACACTCATATCTTTAAATGTACAATATTTTTTACTCAGTACAATGTTGTATAACTCTAGAATTTATTATCTCTATTGATTGAAACTTTATGCCCATCAATTAATAATTCCCTGTTTCTCCCTCCTCCAAGACCCTAGAGCCATCCTTCCCTTTGATTCTACAAATCTGGGTATTTTAGATCCCACATGTAAGTGGAGCCATACAGGATTAGTCTTTCTATGGCAGATAGTATAATTTGGTCCTGTGTCTCCCAGGTCCACCCATGTTGCTCTAAATGACAAGATTTCCAGTTTTCAGGCTGAGTAGGATTCCACTGTGTGTGTCTCTGCTATCTTTAAGATCATTTATGTGTACGTGTGTACTGACACCAAAGTCTGAAAGCCACTGTGTGTTTTCAGACAAAATACTTGAATTCTGCATGAACATGAAAATACTATGTTTGGATCCCTAGGAAGAACAGAAGAAATACAGTACAAAAATATTTTGAATAACCTCACTCACACTATGTAAAAGACCCATGGGATACAGGACGCATGAACACATGGGACATGAACTTTGCATTGAACAGGCAACAGTAAGAGTTGCTCACAGCCTTCCCGCATTTTGTTTTTCTCTCTCCCACATGTGTCCTGGAACTCTTTTTAATTATTTTAGATAAAACCATGATATTCCATGGTGTGGATGCCCTTAGCATACACAGCCACTCCCCATTGGTAAACACGCTCTTTACTTCTAATGTTTCCTCTTCTTCTTCTCCTTCACTGAAGATCTTTTTGCATTATTAAATAGCAAAGTTCTTGATCTATATGACAGATTTCTATCAATGCCATTGTTAAATAAATGTTTGTGTATCTTTGCCTTAACAGATGTTGCCGGAGTATTCTCTCAGAGAGCAGTGTCACACTAACTTTTCCTAGCGTGTAAGAGTTAGCTGTTTTCCACACCAACATCACTGATGGGACGCACGGTTCCTTTTACACTTGGATGGATCTATGAATCTAGTGTAATGCTGTGCTTCTGTGTATGTGTGCTCAAGCACAATTCCACGAGCTCTGAATTAGAACGCTTTTCTTACTTTGGTTGACTGTTTATATTATTTTCTCCGAAGCTACTAATACTTTTCTCTGACTCTAGTAACTCTTTGGTAAGATATATAACATACTAAAAAAGGCATTAGCAAGCAGCATCCACAGATGCACATAGCAAGATAAAAAATATATGAACAAGAGTTTATTCCAGGAACGCAGTAAGACGCATTATGATGCATTCTATCTAGTAGTTTGCTACTTCCATGCACAAGGAAAATGAGAATGTGTAATCCTATAAATAGAAGATTAAAATACATTGATAAAATTCAGTGGTCATTGCCAATGAAAGCATAAAATGAAATATTATTAAAACATGCTTATCCAGTAAAGTCTATTTAACCATAGTCCAGAAGCATATAATACATAAATAAAAACTAAAATTGTTCAATTAAGTACCCTTGCTATCACTATTTATATTGAATATTGTCCTGAAAGTATTAGGAAGAGCAAAAATCCAAGAAAATAAAATCTCTAGCATAAGCCCTGGAAGTAACCAGACAAAATTATTGTGTTTACCTGACAGAGAATCCAAGATATGAGATCTTCAGAAGTAAAATTACTGAAAGGCTTCAGTAAAATAGAAACACATGCCCAAAATGTACAAAATTCAATAGATTTTCTCCATTCTAGCAATAAGTAACAATTAATGAAAATAGAAGAGTTCATCTCCTTTTGATCATTCAAAACCAAAAGGTACACAGTGTCAAATGTATTGAAAAAGAACTATTTTTTTAAAGCTCCTAATTGCCCTCCAAGCAAGTTCCGAACACGTGGAAAGCCAGACGGTTTCTTCACAGGAGAGTCTCATGGTTTCCTGAGCCTGACGGTGCCTCACCTGCACAAGGTCTCTCATTGCAGTTGGATTTTTGTGACTACCTAGGTGATACAGACTACCTCGGTGATACAGACCCACTGCTGTATCACTGGGACTGATCCACGTGAGAAGAAGACTCTTGGCCAATCAGCCTTGAGCAGAGACAAAGCACAAACCTGGCCCAAGCAACACAAGGGCCGGAGAGTCTCTGCTAAGGCCAGGTGAGTAGGGGGTGCCTTGTCAGCCTGGCTGTCCTCTCGCCTCAGTCCCTCTGCCCCAGGGTGCTCCATAAGATAATGCAACCCCTGTCACACAGCAACCCCTGCTTGGTCACAGCATCCAATCCAGAACAAAAGTCTACTTCCTTGATCTCATTCTAAAACCACTACACGTAAGCTTGCACCCTACAATAGCTCCTTTTCAATGCCCAGAGACTCCTCAGAGTCCCCGTGATACATGTTATTCTTTGCTGCAAAGCAGCAGATCCAGCCTGCTCAGCTAAAGGTCATTCCTGGTGGTCTTCAGCTCACAGGCATTGGCAATGGTCAGAAAGGTTGACAGAACACATGTTTGAGTTTTCATAAATCTAATATCTATTTTAACGTTAAAGCAATTAGAATTAGAGTCCTTGCCTTGTGTGTGTTATGGGTTGAGCTCTGCTCAAAATTATTGCCAACTTCATATTAGAAATATAAACACCTGATAATGGAGATTTTAAAAGTATAAAAAGAAAACATGAAAAGAGACGTGGGTATGTTTACTAGGAAGCAATATGAGGCGTCCTGGTGAGGACAGAATAGCTTCGTATCTTCAATGTGGTGCTGAAAATCTGAAAACACTCAGGTGGTAACATTGCTTAGAAATGACTAGACACTCACACTTGAACACACATACACACACACAGTGAGAATCTGAAATCTGTGGATCATATTAACATCATTATCTCGGTTGTGAGGACATATGAAGCACAATCAAAAATTACAGCAAATGTTTACACTGAAAGCAAATTACAGTAGAGGGCACATTGCCATAATCCTCTCATTCTGGATACACATCCCGTTGTTCTTGCCTCTTTCTGGCGCAGTTCTGCGAGTCCTCCTCGGTGAGGTTCTCTAGCGGTGCTGTCCCGGCTACCTCTGTGCCTGCATCCACTTGAAACATCTCCCTTGCTCATGAAAAGAGGCTCATCACAAGTTCTAGGGAGGATTTTACATCATTTAAGTTTTTACTGTCTTATAACTTCACCAAGTAATTTTAGATAATAGACCAAATGTAGCAAATTATCTAGTAACTAGTAAGCAACACTGTCGCTCTATTAGAGTAATGCAGATTCTACTTTTTAAGGTGATAGATTATTCTTAAACTATGCCTCTTGCATAACAAATGCATTTATGTATTTTCATCAGAAGTGCCACCCTTGTTATCAATGAAACACTGGAAAATAATGTCTAACATGAAAAACTGTATTTATTGATACTACGTAAAGCAACAGGGAACTTTCAATCCAAATAACATATCAGCTGCCTGAAGATTTCAGCATCAGAGTTTCTCTTTGAGGCCAAAGCACCACCCTTCTTATCCTCGCTGCAGATTTTCAGATAAATCTAAGGCCTCTGCCCTTCCTGAGACTGCCTTACCTCTAGGAAGTAAGTTCCTTGTTCCTGCTCTGTTACCATTTATCTTGATTCCTTTAATTATTTTCCAGCTGGTCTCTTTAAGCCTCTTAATTATGGCTTCTTCAGAATTTACCCCATGTATTCCACTTTCAGTATTATCAGATCATTTCATTATCAATTATCTGTAAAATTAGTTCTTAAATTATTCTTGGTTCTTAATAACTTACTGTTCTCACCCATCAACCTTTCCAGTTCTAAGGTAGTATTTTTAGATATGTTTCTTATTCTCTTTTTCAGGGCCATTGATCAAAGATCACACTAATTCTTTTCTCACACATACTGTAAGGTGCCTTATGCCTCCTCAGGGTCTAGGGCACAGAACCATGTTTCCTAAAGCTAGCGGGCTGAGAATCAGCTGAGGTGCTTGTTATGTTTCACCCTACTTCTGTAATTCTTAACTAGAAGGCACGGAGTTAGCCCAGGAAGGCTCAGGATGAGTATCAATAAGCATCCCACAGGATGTTGATATGGGGTGTGTGAAGAATTCTTAAGAAACCCAGAACTGGGAGTAAGAAATGTAAATGGGCCCCACCTAGGAATCCTTCCCAAAGACACTAGAGTGCCACTATTGGAAATGTCTCAATATCCACCAGGATTTGCAGGATGTAGCTCTGCCTCTACTAAACCTTCAGGTGAAGCACATCCACATGATCGAGTTCAGAGCCCTCAGCTCAGGGAAGCAAGGTGAGGTGAGCTCCACAGTCGCTGAGCTGCTGTTTCTACAGAGAGCCCTGCTCCATCTGACCACTGAGCGGGATCACCCAGAGGGCTCCCCCAGGCAGCAGGCAAAATGCTCGTCTCAGACACAAACCCCACTGGAATGCTAAGAAACTACTGGCTTCTATTTTTCCCCTAGGACCTTTCCACACTTCCCCTACTGAATTTTATTCATAATAACTGTTTACATTCCTAAAAGAGACCTGAGCTAAACACCTTGGGCTGCTCTGGGGTTGTGCAGGTATTTAAGTGATTACCAGATCAGAAATGAAGACAATCTTTCTTTTCCTCGGGTGTTTAATTTTCCTTTGTTTGAGGTGATGAAAATTCTCAGAAAACTGAAAGGAAATGTTTGTGATCACAGTGGTGACCTTGTGTCCTGATATAATACCCCAAGGTCCACAAAAGGACATTTGCAGTCTCAGAAAAATGATAGTATCACAAACTACAGCCAGATGTGTTTGTTCTGTGAGTTTTATAAATGTTTCACACTTTCCATCAAGTTTGCAAGAGTTAAAAAAAAAATGAAAGAACTATGAATGCTATCTTATAGAAAGCCTTTCAGAGAAACCGGATGTTACCAAGTTTCTAGAGAGGAACTGCGGGCTGCTTGGGACAAAAAAAAAAAAGACAGCCACCTCTTGGTTTCAACTAGTGTCCTGCTGCAAGGGTGCTATAATTCACTTTCTAATTTAGAAAGTAATATGTGTTTACAGAGCTCTCACCTGCAAAATCCTGAAGTGTTGCCTCTCCAGCCCCAGAAAGCAACATGACGATCACTTCTTCAAACCTTAGCAAATGCTATATCATCATCACCATGTATATCATCCCTGGGGAGGACCCAGCTCTCCCTCCCTCCCCCTCTCTCTCTATCTCTCTTTCTTCTTTTTTTCTTCTTCTCATCTTCTTCTTCCTTCTCTTTTCCTCTTTTCTTTTCATCCCTCCCTTTCTCCTTCCTTTCCTCCTTTTACTTTTCCTTATGCCACCAAACTTTCCCTTTGAGCTCAGGTCCCTGAGAATATATTGTAATTTACTTATTGGTGAGATTAGGAGCTATAATAGAGCTGTAATACGAACAGTTCAATCTTAATTTTTTTTCATTTAAACAAGTACACCTTCTAAAGGGAAAAGGGAAAAATGTCTTAGGACAAATAAGGTTTGCAGTGTCTTTAGACACTGAAATCTCTAAATTCCTCTGTCCAACTTCTAATAATGTGCTCCTTTGATAAAATGGCAAGTAGCTAAGAGTACTAGGCCCTGTCTCAGATTCTCAGCAGAGAAAGTTTGTTGTAACTAACACTGAAGTGGGCTCATAAACAATACAGGAATCCAGGCAGTCAAACTGATAAATCTGTAACTTAATTAGCTGACCTCATCGAGCACTTGCATGGACCCCTGTTTCAGAGTCTCACCGAGTGGCCCTGAACTGGAAGTTACAGAGTTTTTAAAACAGAGAACCACAGAAAGACGTCCTGTTGGCAACAGTTTAGCTAGAATCTTACATTAAGTTTTGGTTGACACCTGCATCCTGCTTCTTTGGTTGAGCAGGTTAATTTTTCTCCTGTGGGTACAGCTCATTCTGCTTTTCTCATGGGACTTATACTCTGAGTAATTTTCCATTTTCCTGGGTCAAATACAGGACACTAGCTAAATGCAGGGCTCAGGAAGGCGTCAGTTATACCAAGCTACAAAATCATCACTAACTGTTTACTTTAAGCCAAAACACTGTGTGTTCTTCCTATAGATCACCTGACAACTCGCTGCGTGAGTTCAAAGAACTATTTTCTCCAGTTTTATGATTATGAAGTCTGAGAAGCAGACAAGTGTGACCTGCTTATTGAGGACCCAGTGTGCGCAGACAGAGCGGTGACTGTAACCCAGGGCTCTGGCTCCCAAGTCCACGGCTCACGCTCTGTGCTTTGCCATCTGAGAAATCTTCCGTGAGACCCAGAACCCGCTATCTTCTGGGACAGCAGACGTCAAGGACCTCGGGATGAGCCAATGTGTGGCTGGACAGCAGGTGCTGGGGCCTGAAGGAGGCGGTTTCCAGCTGCTGGGGCTCCTCAGCGTCAGCCCTCGCCCGAGCCATTCCTCTCCTGGTCCTGGCCCGCAGCTGTTCCACTTGGGGGCCTCTTCTTTCCCTGGTCACACCTCACCCTGGGGCTCCTGGGGATTCCTCTGCAGCCCAGGTCTCCCTGGACTCAGTTCTGATGCCTCTGCTTTTCTCACATGGTGTTCGTGCTCAGGACACTGCCTAGCAAACGTCCCATCGTTACTCTTCATCTCTCCTGAGACAGTCCGCTCCTCGCCCTCTGTGCTAACCTCCACCACAGAGCCTGATTCCTGGCAACGCCGCCCTGAGACATGCTGCTTTCCAGCAAAACTTGAGTGAGATCAGAAGTGAGAGCAGAAATCTGTTAAGTCTGGAGCAAAATTCTATGGGCTGAACAGAGAGGTAAGAGAAGAATATCTACAAAGAGTGATCAAACCATAGAGTAAATGACCCATTTCATCAATCATCCTCACCACTCTGAAATGCCCACTGCACCTGAACACATGTGTACCATGATCCAGGCCACTTGCTGAAGCAGTCTTTGAAGTCCTCTTTCATGAGTGTCTTTTATGAGCTACATTAAAAAAGAAAACAACAGCACAATGAATGCGGCTTCCCAAAGCCAGGCAGTGAAATGTAGGCTCATAAAAGTATTTTGCTGTCCTCATCTACCTTATTCACCAGATCTGGTACTGTGTCACTTCTGGCTCCTTCCCAAAGTCAAAGTAACCATGAAAGGTAAATGATCTGAATCAATTCAGGATATCGAGGCAGCCAAAACTTAAGATACTCAGGAAAGAGTACTGCAGAACCGCTTCAGAGAGTGGCAGGGTAAGTGGGATCAGTGTGTCCTGAAGTGAAGGGAAGAAACTGGAAGTGATGGGCATGAATGACAATGTTACTGTAATAAATTTTTTATTGCATGCCATGTTTTTTTTAACTTTTACTTTTATTAGCACACATTTGCAGAACATGATTACCTTCCTCAAGGGCAGTGGTTATATGCACATAACACATTTTAGCATTTTCCAATCACACTTCACATTACAGCTCATAATAATAAACAAGACAACAAATCCAGCAAATTCAATTTCAGTTCCAACAAGATAATTTTTGAAAGGCACTAAGTATTCTCAGAATTTCTGAGGCAGTTGCTGGATACAGCGCTGGAATTATACCCAGAAAAAATACCCACAGACATGCAGGACATCACTACGCAAAAAAAGACCAGTGCGTCGGTCACCCACAGTCCTTGGAGCTAAGACTGGCACCTAGGGCAAGGGGCACCTTGAGCCTCAGGCCTTCTCGAACACCAGCTCCTCATGCACTGCTCCCTCGATTGCCACTTTCCTTTTGAGCTCACGGGTGTTTTACAGAATCAGATCATCCTAGCAGGAAGCGCTACCAGGTTTTGGGACCCTGGAATCTCCCGGAAATGGTCTCTAGCTTCCTTCTGTCCTGAGCAAAGAACTGATCAAGACCAGCACAGATGGTAGCAATTTTATTAAAGATAGGAAAAGAAACAGGCTCTGCAGAGTCTGGACCAAGTAAAAGTAGGAAAAGAAGTGCACCTACAGCACGAGGGCAGCCACCATGCAAGAGAGAACACAGTGGCAAAGACCATCGTGTTGGCATCACCCACTCCTCAGGCGGCCATCAGGTCCAGACTGTCCTATCCACAACCTGCTCGAGTCCTTGTAGGCCTTTGGAGAGTGTTCCATGCATGTGTCCTAACAGGTCACACCTACTTCCCCAGCCACTTTTGCCATGCCCAAATCTCCAAATGGCATGTAAGGTTTTGCATTTTTAGTAAGCAAGACACATATGAGAAAGTAACAAAATGTAAAGAAGTGTTCAAAAGTAGCTGACCACAAACCACTGGTGTCCATGGCAGGACTTCTTGGGTTTGCATCTTTACATGGCTGAGTCTGTGTAGTCTTTCCAGGATTTGAAGAGCACCTGGAACGGGGAATTAATGATCGATGTCCTCTCTTCATCAAGGGTTTATTGTTTCTTCTCCTCTGCATAAGCACAGAACGTGTATCAGATTAATTATGTATACGTACCATGTTTTTAAGGCATCTTGCATTTCTTTTTAACTTGTTCTTAATCAATTTTTAATGCTTTGGATTTATCTTTACTTTTTAAACTCACTGTAGATTTCGTGTGGCATCACAACCTAGACCAAAGGCAATTAACCCAGAAAAGATGGTGTTCCTCTGAGTAACAGTCCAAGCAGTGTGATCACAGCAGAAAGAAGTGTGGCAAGGTGGCACGTGTTTGTTTATTTAGTGATAACTACAGTGCACTTCTGGGTTTACTTGTAAGACAAAGAGAATTATTTTTGACTTCAACTGCCGCATTGAAAGGGACATTTGCACAATGATCATTAAAGTCCATATATAATCTCTGTTGCCATTTTATAACACAAATCATAATCTAGCATTAGTGCACTCAAAGTACGCCTACAAACATAGCTAGAATCTTCAAACTTTTGAAACTCTCTTAATATTTCTGGGTTTTAGTCAGACGTGTGGGTAACCAGCAAAGCTGTGATGGAGGGCCCACATCAGTGACAGGCACTGCAGTGCATCTGTCCTGGGCCATCAGGTCACCGGAAGTTCCTCGCACTGGCCTGTGAGCTCCTGACACATAATCACAAGGCTCAAAGGTGGCAGCAGAACTGGATTATTAACCACGTCTCTGTGTTTGAGTTAAATCATTTTTTCACCCCAAAATGATACACACACACCAGTGCATGTAAAAGGCCTTTTGATAGAGTATTTATCAAGCCTGGGTTGTTTCACATTATCTCCTGCATTAGGTGCGTTCCAATGTTTAACCACTCATTGCTGCTTGACCATCTTTTAACCTTACTCCAAATTTATATATGCTACAGCAACAGCATTAGTAATAGTGTTAATTAATCCTATTATTAATGATGGCATTTATCTTAATGATAATTAAAAGAAAAACACTAATAATAGTATTAATGATAGTATTTATCTTAATGAGAATTAAAAGAAAAACATTAATAGTAGCATTGAGGATAGTATTCATCTTAATGAGAATTAAAAGAAAAATGATCCCATGACTTTCCAAAATTCTCCTTGTAACTTCAGAGCCCAGGACAGTTGCCTAAATGCAGGAGACAAATCGATGTGGGTATCCCCCAGTGGAAACTTGTCTTCAGATGTAAACAGCCAATGTGCTTGCTAAAGCTCAAAGGAATTAAATGTAATTTGCATGTGATAGCTTTGTTTCTCATGGTAATTATGAATCCAGAAAAATAAAAGAATGCAACTTCTGACAAGTCAGGCATTAGCTTCAAAAAAAGAATCCTTTTTTAAAATTAATATGAGATATGAAAAGAAGAATGATAGTTGGCTATTGAACTACCTACACAAAGAAAAATCAACAAACAGATTAATTGGAAAAGTTATTCCAACCACTTTTGGGACCTCTTTGGGGGAAAGAAGAGAGGCGTGATTGACGTTTTCGCATTTTAGCTGATTGCTATGGCATTGAGTACACACAATTGGGCCTCGTTTTTTTTGTTCTTTGTTTTTTTGAGGATACTCTTAAGGAATTCCTCAACCATTGTTGCAGCCAGGTGGGAAACACAGTAAAATAAACTAGGAAATAATGAAAAACCTTTTCATGCCATTATAATACAAACATAAGTATACTTGATGTCAGGATTGTTTATGTGATGATATTTTCTAACATTACTGAACAAGTAGAAATTGCGAGAAAACAGATAAAATGAAAAACTCAAAGCTTGGGGGAAATGGGGCTAGACAGAGACAAGACCTGACGACAACAAAGATTAAGTATAAAGCAGAGATCTGTGGTGTTTATGGAGTGTGTTAGAGGGAAAATTAATAACCAGAGTTTTCTTCAAAATAAGCTGCAAAGTTTGGCCAAAAAGGTTTTTAAAAATACAGTAATTTTTAGACAACAAAATGGAGTCAGAACAACTCTTACATCTGGGCTCCACCTCTTCTTAGGTAGGTGACTTTGAGAAAGTTTCATTCAACTATTTTCTGTTTCTTAACCAATAAAATGAGGTAAGTGCTAGAATCTCCCCCATAGGTACATGCTACAATTAAATTTCCCTTAGTGTAAAATAACCACTATCTTCTTTTTTTCTGACATAATATGCTCTAATATTAAATTCCTGGAAAAGACAACAAAAGTGAAACTGAAAAGTCAAAAAATAATAAACCAATTAATAGAATTTCAATGTGCATAATACAAGGTGCACAGTTTGAAAGAAGTCATGTGTTTCTAGGACAGTTTTATAAGAGGTCTTGCTTCTTGGGTTTTATCTACTTTTGGGCATGACAATATATATACGTAATGGTCAGGCCAATCCCACCAAATTCAAGTATTGACCCCTTATAAAAACTAAAGTGGCTTCTACCTCTGGTTTGGGAAGAACCACGGTTTTGGCTTTTGGTCTTTCAACAACAATAGAATAATAATATTAATGAGGAATGTATAGATTTTATACACATGACATGGTGCCACTCTCCACACAGCCAATAGGGTACTGAGAGGTGGTGATGGGAGATTAAGAAAAGACAAGACACATAATAAAAGGAAGGCTGGGACCAAGTAGGGTGCCGTCTCTCTGAAAGTGAGGCAGTGACGACTCAGCACACTCTGGGTTGTCTGGTCTTTATTCACACATGTTAAAAAGGAGAGAAGTGCATGATGGGCCGGAAGGTGCAAGGTCTCAGTGTTTCACTGAGAACACTGAAGGCGAAATGCTTGCAGAGCTATCTGTGCTGTGGTTCACAGCGATGAACGCCAAGGCCAGACTTGGACCGATACACCACTGAGTCAGAGGTCAGCTTGTTCCCACAGCTCGCCTCTGGCGCTGCATGTTCTCGGGGCTGCCTGGCTCTATCCCCAGATGTGGGGTCGATCTCCAGCTCTCCGGTGGCTCAGCCGCTCACCACATGGGTCTTTAAAACTATAAAAAATGAAGAGAATTCTAGCAGCAGCCGGACATGGTGGTTCTATTTTACAAACACCACATTCAGGGTCTGATATTTAGGCTTTTTGCTAACTGTATTTTCCAGAGAACCTCACTTCCTGTTTAGAGCCTAATATAATGACTTCCGGTATCAAGTCTGCACTGATAACTAAGTGACCAGCTATATACTCAGCCTGATTCTCCTGAACTTCAGGTCTACATTTCCAAGCCCTTACTGAACATTTCTACCTTGATGGCACCAATTAACATCTCAAAATTATGTGCAAAACTAATATTAAATCCACTGCAAAATCTGTCTTTCCTCAGTGTTCATTACCCCTGCTATTTTGAAGGAATATTTATGGTTTCTCCTTGTTCAAAAAATGTGGGACAACTATTTTCTCTACCCGTGCAATGGTTCTGTGGATTCTTCCTCAACATTTCTTACCTCTAGGCCCTTTTCTTAAACCACTGTGTGCTCACAGACTTTCCTACCTCACACCTAGACTACAGCAAAATCTTCAAGGAGGTCCTAGCTTTCAGTTCCCCCCTTCTTAATTTATCTAGAGCACAATTGCCTCATTCGTCTTTCAAAAGATGGTGTCATTTCATTCACTATACTCAACATCTTTTTATAGCTTCCCATTACCAGTTGAATGAAGTTCAAACACCCTGCTCACCCTGTTAATCACAGCCTCCATGATCAAACCATAATCTGTCTTCCCAGTCCCTTCTATTTATGTGCACTTCCTGCCCGCCCACCAGAGGTACTTACTGGCTCGCTTTGTGCTGCTTTCACTGCCTGAACATTGTTGAGGACATTTAGTCTTTTATATAGAACTGCATCTAAAAGGTTTCCATTAGACTAAACTCTTACTTCCTCTAGTAAGGTCCTAACAGAATTAAATACCTGACTTCACCTTTTGAAGCTACTGCATGGTTCAAACAGACTTGTGGCTGAATTATATCGATAACAGTTGGCCCTGTGTCCTTGACATTTGTGTCCTTTTTACCAGATCATTTTAAAATTTCCATTTATACTTGATCTGATGCCCTTTGCTACCTCTAGTGTACCACTTTTCACTCAGTAGAAACTATCTTCAAAGATAGTTTTGGAATGAAGCAAGGCAAATTCCATTCACAAGCCCTACATACTCTTCCATGGAAATTAGATTTCCTTTCTTGATCCAGAAATTACATACCACTATAGATTAGATACTCATTTCTGCCTGTTTTTAAAAATATTTTTATTAGTACATGTTTACAGAATAGAATGTTTACATTCATCTTAGGGAGTCGGTTTATGAACTTAACACATCTTAATTTTTTTTTACCCCTTTTCCTTCTCCTCCCTCTCCCTTCTTCCTTCTCTACATCCTTCTCTTATTTGCAAAAGATCAATCTCTGTTTCCCATGGCCTATCTTTAACTTTTTAAATTGTGTACACTTTGGGTTTCTCATGAAAGCAAGTAATGCAATATCGAAACTCATGCATCTGATTCATTTCACTTAGCACTGTGATCTTCAAGCTGCATCCGTTTTCCGACAAACAGGCCTGACTGCTCACGATGACCACACATCACGAACCTCCCAGGCCTCTGACTCTCCTGTCACACCTGTGCCCACTGCTCCCTGCTAACCCCACCGGGTCCAGGCTTGGCTCAGTGCATCTCCCTGCCTCAGTCTCCCTCTGGAGTGCCTCCAAGTTCATCTCCCAGCTCCCCTGTAGACCCAGCACTTGGTTCTCATCTTCTGCCCCCACGTCCCAGCCACAGGCAAGAACAAAGGAGCCCAAGCCACCCAGTCCACACTCATCAGGTTCTCCCTACAGAACAGCGACACCAGCTGTGGTCCTCACCCTTGGAGGAGCTTTCTCCCAAACTCCACATTTCTCAATCCTCGCCACTTTTCAAGTCTTACATTCATCTCCTCCTTGGAGTCTTGCATAATTCCCGCTTCTATAACCAAAGAGCAGTTTTCTGAAAAATGCTGCATTTAACTGCTTTTCAAAGAAGGTTTTTATTTCTTGCTTTCAGAAGGACAAATGCAAATTAAAAATAAGAGGCTTAATTTTCCCTATTGAAAAGAAGGGAAGAATTATTTTCTCCATCCTTTTTCAGCATTTTCTTTAGATAATTTGTAATCTTAAGTACTTTCTCCTTTCTTTGACATTTATATAAATCCTCTTGGGGACTAAATAGACTTTTTGTCAGCTTTGTGACTTAGGAATTTCATTCTGGAAGGCCTGGAAGCAGCACCTATTACCTCCTGGTCTGCAGAAGGGCAGAGCCTGACTTTGGGAGGTTCCCTCCCCCAATCTACAAAACTGTCTTCTCTGGTAGAGACACAATTTGTATTTCCTGTGGATAAAGCCAGTCAGCTAACACACAGGGTTGCTCCAATGAGCAGGTCGTTAGGATGCATTATGAGGGACGAACACTGCAGTGGATTTCTGGCCCTGGAAGACTAGTTATAGCTTATCTCAAGAAGGCTACACAATGACTTGTGCCTACTTAGCCACTGCTATAGTTGGTGATGGTACAGTCGGGGCTGATGGATCACTCAGCTCCATGCACCTAAACCTGGGCAACACCCCAGAGCCGACCCCACTGAGATAAGAAAAACAAACATCCCTAGAAAATGCCAAAAACCCAAAGCAAGAGGCACGCCTGCCAAACCCGACAGCGTGACCTGTGCATGACCAACCATAACCTCTCTTCACTCAGAGCTCATTAAAGGTTCATGCAGATGGACCACGACTCTTATGTCCAGCTGTAAGAGTGAATTACCGGAACTGGCAAGCACGGTAAACCCAGCTGGCACAACTCAGGACTCCGTCAACCATGTGTCACTCATGCTCTGGGAGACGCCCTTCGAGGCGCCCTAGACCAAGGCAGCATCCTGAATCCTAAAACCCAGCGCATGCAATGCCCATGCCACTTTCCTTCCCGCCAGTGTGAGCCACTCGCTTTGACCACACCATGGCCTATCTGAACTTCATTAGACTTTGCTGGGTCTTCCTTACCATCGTGAGTTACACCCAGTTTTTTATTGGGCACAAAAACCTAGTAAGGCATCTGGGACCTCAGTACCCACAGCAACACTGGGAATTCTTGGAGACGGGGAGGAATTGGAGCAAGTGAGGAAGAGGGCGCATCCTGGAGCTGCATCCCGGGACCCTGGCCCCTTCTCACTTCTCTGCCCCTCTCCTCACCCCCACACCACTACTACCCCCCATAAGTGAGTACCTTGGCTCCTCACCCAGATGTTCTGACTCTCCAAGAGTCCACAGCAAGGTAATCAAGGAACTGTGGAGTGAGACCTCTGGGGAAAAAAAACAAAACAAAAAACATCTTCTTCTTTATTTCATTAGGATGGAAAGTTAACACAGCTGTATCAGAAGAATGAGATTTTATCTTCGCAATCTCTTAATCAATCACCTGCTATGAGTATCCCATTTTGTATTCGTACTCATTCAATAGTCAATTTGTTTATTTGTGCCTCAATAAAGCCATTTAAAAGAGAGTAGGGAGTTGCATGTATTTTTAAAAGTGCTTCCTTTTTCTGCTGTCTTTTTGGAGGGGATTTCTAGGTTGGAAAGCAATTTTGTTCACAATCATTTTCTGCTACACTATACACTATAGATATTTTGTATCTATCACTTTGAATCACTCTATATATTAAATATTCAAGTAATGTAATATTATAGAGTAACCTACATCAATTGCATATTGTCATCATAATTATTAGGTTATTTTGAAAGTTATCAGTATAATCTCCTAAAGTTAAATATGGTTAAGGGTTCATAGTCTCTCTCTCACACACACACACACACACACACACACACACACACACAAAACTTACTACCATGCCATATGCCATGGTAGCAGATCTTACCAAGCAAATGCAAAATGTATTTAGTAATGGGATAAAATCCCAGATCCCTTTTCCTTTCAGAACTCTAAAAATTACCTTACATGAAAATTTTGGCCAAGACAGTTACAACAATAATTCTAGCAACAAGATACAACTGCACCACCAGTCAACCGTCAGGTGCCAAAACAGATATGCATTTCAGAATACAGAATCAGATGCAAACCTTAAACTTGGAGTACAGGTGTCTGTGATTTGCACCATGCAGTTATGTTATCTGATTCATAAAGAGCATGCTTGTTTGTATATTTTGAGTGAGTCCATAGACTTGAACCCTGTTCATTTCCCTAAAGAAGCCTGTTTGATGGAGGCTCCAGTTCTGTATTAGCCATAGGGCACACTTTTGTCAGTACTGATGGAAAATTCAGATAACTCAGCCACTTTCATAGAAGACCCTTTCAAGAGCTAATTGCCCTGAAGTGAGTATTTATTCCTGATTACTGTAGCTGGAAGGTAACTAACCTCCTAGGATATACATCAAAGTGATATAAATACACAGCATAATCCATGCATTATACTTTTTTCAAATAAAAAAAATTTTAAGAGACAAACTAGGTGCATATGTTGCATTTGTTAAAAATATTTTATGAGAATTACACACTTAGGCATTAAAATTTAATTAGACTTGCACTGAGACGTCACATGGGCATTAGCAGAAGATCTCCTCCCTTTAACAAAGGGTTCTCAAATCTGACATCACAGTCATCCAGAGTCCAAGATTAGATTTTTCGTAAATTAACACATTGACAGCCCATTACAACTGCATTCATTCTGCGGAGTTGGGGCACGTACATAACAGATCTAAACCCTTTTCACTCGCTTCACCCTCCTTCCTTCCCCAATCTGTCGTCCATCTATAGCTCCTCTGCCCATTTGCAAAAGACCCGTCTCCTTGTTTCCTATCTTTTATTTTGCTCTTTAAATTCAATGTGGAGTTGATACAAAATAGATATTTCTTTCTTTGCAACCTACACTCTAGGCCTTGGTGATCTCAGCGGATCTTAAGGCTTTAAATGTCACCACCAAATTTATCTCTTTAGCCTAAAACTCTTATGCAACTTCTAGGCTAGTTTATCTAACTACTTACTTGACACCTCCAAATGAGTCTTTAATAGACATCCTCAACTTACAATGCCAATGACTGAGGCCACATGTCATTTATCACTTGTATCCCTCCAGTGTTTAGCTTAGTGTCTACTATATAGTATATGATCTTGTAATGTGTTTTTATTGATTGAACTTCTATTTTCTAACTTCACATAAAACCAAATATTTTGGAAGAAAATTTTATTTCAACTTCATTCATTTCAAATGTTATTGTGCATGGATGATATGAAATATAAATACCAGTTATAATTCCACTGAACTTGTTGACTTAAGCTCCTTTATCTCTGACAAAAGAAAAGTTGAGCCAGTAGATGAAGATATCAGGTATTAATTTTGCTAGCAGTACATTGCCATGTCTCATGGGACAATGTGTCAACTGCATCAGAATCTCCTTTATATGATCACAAACCATGTAATTACCTCTAGTGGAAGGAAGATACCGTGGAATGCATTAGGTCTGTCTGTAAGACAGATGCAGTGCAATTTAAAATGTAGTGCATTCAGCATGCTGTGGTCCTTCTGTGCACAGGCTCATCTGCAGGAGCGGTACTCTCCTGTGTGTTTTCTTTCTCTTTTGTTTCATGTGAGAAGAGACAGGAAGAAAGGTGATCTGACCATCAGCTGCAGAGACATAGATAGACCACTACAAAGTGGCTCTGGGAAGGATTTAAAATTAACTAATTGGCTTCTGTCCTAGGCCTAGGCCCCTTGCCTGGTGATGGGAGCTGCTTCATAGTAAGTGAACCTCTATGAGTCCCTGGTCCTGGCTGAGGCCTGTAGTGGCCTGTGATGCTAAAGATATCTCAAAGGGCAAGATAAGGCCACAGTTGAGGACACCTGGCTCCAACCCCAATTAAGTAAACAGAGGCTGCAGCTGCAGGCGTCTCACTCCTGCAGTCTCACTCCCACCACAAGTGTCATCCTGGAGATAAGATGGTTCTTATAAATTGGCATAATTTACTACCTGGAGAAGTCTTTGAAGAACTCTCAAGGTCCTGCTCATTTCCTGTGCTTTCCTCAGTTTCTCCACTCTTTCTTTGGACCTAATAAATATGGGCAGTCCAGAGAACATTTTGTTTTAGCCCTCAAAATCTCAAACTCGGTTAAAGGATTTTGACCCTCCTGGAGCCCTAAAATCATACCACTTGTCTAACTTATTTAAACCTTCACTGTCCACATGTTTGGGAAATTAGGGATCTAGCTCAGGACCTGAGAGTTCACTGTAGCAAGCATAGGCATTGTCTTGCCCACTCCTTTGAGGTTACACTGTCCATGAGGTCACCCCCCATGAAGGTACAAAAGCACCATTCCTGGACGATAATTAATCCAATATGAAAGAAGACTTCATCCTCGAGAGAGGGCTGACATCGGTGAGAAGGTCGGTGGGTCTGAAGAAATAAGCATCATTTATAGGCAAAGCCTCCTAAGTAGACCCAAAGAAAGGACAGATTGGCTGGGACAGGGGTGAAAGGGTAAGAAGCATTATTGCTTCTATTACTGGAGACATATATGAGAGATACTGTTCAAAGTACTTCAGATATTTTCATTCCCACAGCTGTCACAAGGTCTCTGTAAGTCTGATACTGTTTACCATCCAATTTTACAGCAAATGACCTAAGGCAGAGGAAGTTAAGCAATTTACCCAAATCTAGAATTATTTTTATTTAAGTACAACCTATGTATATTATATCTGCACGATCTCTGTTTTGAAGGTATTATTGGCAGACACATTGACAGGGGAACGGGGGAAAGCTAGTACCAATACAGCTTACTTGTTGAAAGGATACAGAATCTAATCATCACAGTAAGAATATAAAAATGAGAAATAACCTTTCCTTTTTTTTTTCAGGAAAGACAGAGATGTAAACTTGCCTGACCCCAAATGCTCACCAGGGAACCAATGGCTCAGGGTGAAGCTTTTAAATGAGCGAGGAAAGGTGGTAGGGAGCTACGGAAAAGGAAGGGGTTGGGGGGGTGGAAGCGACCTACAGCCAAGGCTAAAGGAACTGCTCATTTAACTCACACGGGAAACCCCTGCCTACACCTGCGATTCCGGCAGGATTGCCCGCGGTGTCCTCCTTGTTTGTCTGAGCCATCTGCTTGGACAGTGTATTCAATGATCACTCTAACCCTACTAACCTGAAATGCTGAGTGATGTGCTGCTCTGCATGTTCCGTAACAGACCACACGCACGCGTGGGGCCACGTTGCCTTCATCTGGACACCTCCCTCCTCACCAAACTCAAGGATGTGTGAACCACTCCACACTCAAGAGCAGAGGACACCGGCCGTCAGACATGCACTGACTAGCTGTTAGCTTTGTCTGCAGAGCTTTCTGCACTTGGAGTTTGCACCAGGAGCAAAGGTGGGTTGGTGAGACATCTCAGAAAGCCAGGCTGAGAGGTTCTTGGGTTAGTCACAACAGCTGACAACCTCACTTCCACGGTATTTGTTAGTTTGTTTCTTCAGATAGCTTTCTACCCAAGTCCTCTAGATAAACGGTCCTTGGAAAAAAGGAAAAATATGAAGCAAAATACATACACACAGACACACTGGCAGGTAAGTACTACTGGGAGGAAAATGTCCCAAAGAAACAGTCCCTAAAACCATAGTCCAGAGATGAGACTCAGAGAGGGATTTCCACTGTCTCGGCAATGTCTCGCAGAAGCACAACAGCTGCATGTGACACACCGGTTTATAAAGTTCTTCTTAAAATGAAGCAGTGCAGAGATAAGTGTTAAATATGCAAATGAGCCATGCTGTATAAACCAACCAGCCTAGGCAAGCTTTAGAAGGTGATTCACAGAGGCGTGGCAGCAGGGATGTGTTTTGATAAAGCACAGAGACCACAAATTCATGAAATTCAAGGCAAATTCATTTCACTGAACCAATAACTGAACTGTGGCCAATTCTCAGACACCAAAAGAAACAGCCAATTTAAAATCTCTTCCTGACACACACCGGCCAAATGTATTCTTTTGATGGTGTCAGGTTCAATGATAAATATCTTAATTGGAATTCCTTCCTGTTTCAGTTTTCTTCTGCAAGATGTCATATGGTTTTAGTATTACAAATAAATGCACTGTTTGGAGAGAGGTAAACACAAAGAGGCTTTGAAAGGGAGAAAAAACATGAAGCCTCCATGAGCGAATGCTTTGGACTCCAGCCGGCTCAACATGTGGCCCCGTATCCAACACGATTACAACTTCTGCACCCCCTGCCCACTAGCACGCTCAGCTCCATGGTCTCTGACCCACCCCTTAGAGCACGAGCTCCAAGTGTCCAAGGCTGCACAAAACACTCTTGATTCGTGATCGGACACCACAAACGGTCCCCTCCTTTCTCCCTTCAGCTCAGAGCGCGTCACCCAAAACATCGCAGTTGCTACGCAGCATGAATCAATGAAAAATTATAAACAGCATTCCTATTTAAAATGTAATAGTTAATCATCTTAACCTAGTCCAAAAGAGAGAGGAATTTTTTTTAACTACTGCATCTGAGTGTCTAACAAAATCATGTTTTATGCATAAGCAATAGAGCTATATGCTCTTGGCATAGACTAGCTTTTATAAATTATTAAATTATTAAAAGAAGCCCAGACACAATCTCATAATCTTTTCTTAACAGAGCCAATGTTTTACTTTTGCAAAGCTGTCTTCTAACAAAGAATGCCACGTAAGTGTGTGCACACACTCGTCCACACACAAGCACACACATACACACACCCCGGCAGTTTCCTAACTTTTCTTTGTTCTCTCCCTGGGAGTAAGATGTGGCTATTAGTCAATCAATCTATAAAATGAAAATAGCAACTAACACAATGATTTTTTTCCCAGGCTCCCAAGTGCAGGCAGCAAAGCTAGAACACATTTTTCAAAGGAAAGTCAAGTGAACCTCATATGAATAAATTGTTTTCTTTAGCATTTTCATTTTTAAGGAAATCAAAAATGCTTTCACCTGGCGAGCACTTCCACTGGCTCAGTCAGTTCCGGGACGACTGACCTTCACTGTATCACTGGCATCTTCCCATTTGGGCAACAGAATGGACATTCCAAGGCAATTTTCTAAGGATTAAAAAAAAAAGTCTTTATTTTTCATACACTCCAAAGCATTTCTAAAAACATAAAATGGGACTAGAGGTAGTGTAGAAAGCAGTCTTATGCATGCTTTGTGTCCTAAAGCCACATGGAGGGACACACTGCTAAGCACTTCTTAGAAATTTCTTTTCAAGCTTGAGTGGCTTCCAGCTCCAGGATGGGCCACAGTGTTTTCTAAGCCTCCGCTGGGTCCTCTACAGAGCTCCGGGATGTGGCTCCCAGGACTGTGCCAGCCCGACAGGCCTCTGGCCGTGCAAAGCTGTGCCCTGCTGGAAGTGTCCTTGAGCCTGGCTCATACCTGGCTATTTCTCATCTGTTTTTACAAACTTTGACTTTCTCTGGTTCCACAGTTTCCTCTGCTACAGCCTGTCAGCTGCTTCCCAAATAAAACAAATAAAAAAGAAAATCAAAGCCTTTTTCAAGTTGCAAAACAGCCCCTCCTGCTGAGCTAACAGATTTCTTTCCCTTTTGTCTCATGGAGGAAACAGAATATACCCTAAATGCTCCATCCCTGAACGTTTGCAGCTGTTTCTAGGTTCTGGACTCAAAAAACTTCTTATCTTTCCAATGTCTGAAAATTTTCTGTATATTTTATATTTTTAATTTTTCATAAAAATTCACACCAAATTAAGGAAAGTGAAATTTAAAATGTTTTTCTGCTATTTTATTAACCAACATTCACCTATTAATGAATTATCTGAGAAAGGTGTTGATTCACATCACTGGTAAAAACTATCTAACTTCACTGAAGTGTGAAGACATTAGTGTCCTACAGCAGTTTCTCTTACACTGTATTTTATTTTCTAAATATTCAAGAGAATACTCCTTAAAAGCAAGCTCATTTTAAGCTTTTGTGGTGAGTTAAGTATTTAGAATACAGCCTTTTAATTAATCAGATAGTTAAAGAAAAACATGATGATTGATATATTCTTCTAGGTACATGTTGAACTTGTTTTTCTTCTTTAAAAGAGAGCAATGACACAAAAATTTCCAGCCAAAGGAGAGATTTCGATCTATCTATGGGGTAAAATTATAAGCACACATGGGAGAGAGAGAGAGAGAGAGAGAGAGAGAGAGAGAGCACATGAGGTTGACAAGTAGTCCACATGAGTCAACCCCATGGAAGAATTCAGAGCAAGAATGATAAACACAAAAGAAGCCTAAGAACAAAGACTTCATGGCACCAGTGGCACCGAGAGAATCATCATCTGCTTTTGTAGTGTTTAGATTATTTTACTGCAGCCGGCTGATGCTCCCATCCCAATTCTGTTCTCTCCTCATGTTGTGTTGCTTTTTTCCTTTAAAAAGATTCCCCTCCAGCCCCTCTGCACTCATGTTCCATAGCGCATGTACGATCCTGACTGCCAGCCTGATGCTTGGGTATTTTTGACAGCCTGGTTTCTTGACAGTCATGCTAATTTACCACCAGCACCATCTCAGTTTCTTGACTCCAATGGGGCACAAACTCTTTGGCTCCTCTTTATGCCTGTGAAGAAGAAACAGAAGAGAAGTAGATGTTGTCTGGGCTTTGTTGGATTTGATTCTCTACAGCATCTAGTTCTCTGCTGTCTTCTGTTCCTAGGTTTCATTCCTCTACCTGTGGTGCGCCCCTAATGCTGGATCTGTGGGACAGGTCATCTGCACCTTGCCACACGGCAGATTATTGAAAAGCCTGGCTTATCTACCTCTGTAGTAAAGAGCAGGAGAATATTTCTGAATCCTACTAGCTAGAAGGAAAGAAGCTACTCATATGCATTGATTGGTAGGATTCTTGATACTCGAGAGTGATAATCAAGAACTAAATAAACAAAAAGGAAAAAAACGTGGTAGGAGTAGAAATTGAATCTTGAAGTGGTAGACTTAACCTCAAATATATCATCAGCCTGTACCTTGTTTACCACCACATCTATTAGCCTCAAAGGTAATTAGGCTTCACAGCACACTGATAAAATAATTGGAACTCAAAAATCATTAAATAATAATAACCAGTTAATTCATTTTCTCTTTACAAAATACAAACAATTTTAATAACTCCAAACTGAGTAAATGGCTAATTATACAAAGATTTAAAACTTGTTTAGCAGAAACAAGTTGACATGAGTAATTAACTTTGTGTGTGTGAGTCTGCAAATAGAAATAGAAACAGCAAACCACTGAAAACCAAAGGTAAAACTTTAGACACAGAGAAAAATGATAATCACTGGGAGGACAACAGTTTCACAGCTGGCTCGTCAAAACAACAAAGTCAGGAAAAAAATCTGACTGTTGGAAGAAAACCAACACTCTAAAATTCAAGAACCAGTAGAAGTATCCCTCAGTGATAACAATAAAGTAAAACAAAAGAAAACAAAACAAAAAAAAACACACTCTTTCAGACAATCAAGAATGGGGAGAGTTCATCACTCATAGACTTACAGTATATGAATATTAAAGTCCCCAGGCAGAAGGAAAATAATTAAAAATCAACTCATAAATTTAAAAAACCCTGAAGAAAAATAAAAATAATGAACTATATGAGTAAACCTAAATTAATATTCATTACATAAAACAACAATATTCTGTGAGGTACCATAGACAAAGAATTAGAACACGCAATTATGCTAGAAAACAATAGTGATTCCCCTGTAGCTCTTATTTCCCAGTGTAATTACATAGGGTAAAGAGAAATCAGAGTCGGGAAAGCAAATAACCACATACACTAGCAATAAGAAAAGCTGAAAACAAATAGTTCAAATATCAAAAAGTTAACAAAAGAATAGTAGTATATACACAAAAAGCAAAAGAAAATCTTAAACATAGAAAATAAGGGTATATAACGGGAATCTGCAATGCCGGAAACCAACGAAGCTATTTAATGCCAATCACAACTGTACACACACACCCAAGGATTTCTAAATTAATAGTTAGCAACTAAATTGACATGATATATGAAAACGTAATATACCATGCCCCATTTATATTTGGTTGTGGATATAATGCCTAAGAACTACTCGATGTAATTCACTCCATTATCAAAATAAAAGAAGAAAATCATAGAATGATAACAAGCATTGCAATAAAAGCAGTAAGTAAAAGCAGCATGTCTCAAGATAAACCTATCCGTGCAAAGAGTTCTTAAACACGGTAATAGTGCTACGTGTGACAGATGGCATCCAGCAAAGGACCTTTACTGTATGTCTTGGTAAAATATTTACAGATTTGCCTCTAGGGTTGGAAATGAGGTGAGAGTGTCCTGTATTACCACTAGTTTCAAACTTTCACTGAGGAGTCTATCGAGTTCCACAGAGAGAAAATTAATAAAATCATACATAATAAAAAACAGAGAGATCCTGAGCCGGTGGCGCCAAGCCGTGTCCAAGGTGACGGAGTGTGGCCTGGGCAGTCGAGTGAGCGGGTCTGAGTGAGGTTCCCAGCGGGCTGAGCTCGGTGGGTTCTAGGGCGCTGTCACGGCGGGTGCGCTGAAGAAGACCATGACCTTGTGGGATTCGCGGTATGTGAGACTCCACATGATAGGCTAAGAATATTGTACACAAAGATTCTTGATGTTCTTGATCAAATCCCCACAAATGCTGCATATAGAAAATACACAGAACAGATTACAAATGAGAGGCTGGCTACAGTGAAAGCGGATCAAGATGTTAAAAAATTAGAAGACTGAGTTCAACTTGGCCAAATAGAGGAGGTGATTCTTCAGACATCCTGGGCTCAGTTTAAGCCCTGTACTACTGTACACTACCACACTGTACAGTAAGCACATAGCACCACACTGTGGGATTTGTCTCCATCTACGAATGTTCATAATGCAAGAGGTCCCTTCCTTGGTAACAGTGAAGGTCAGCATCTTGAATGTAAGTCCAGAACTTACTGTATGCCCAGTTCATAAATTAAACTTTATCACAGTTTTGTGTACATATGAAAAACATATAGGGTTATATAGGGTTCAGAGTTTTATGTGGTTTTAGTAGTCATCCACTGGTGGTCTTGGAATGGCTCTCCTTGGGGTTACTGTATTTTTTACCATGAGCCATGGTGAAATAAAGTTTGAAAGTCACTGATACAGATGCAAAGACATACTACTGATCCTGAAAGTTCTCATGAAGCACAATTAAGATTAAAAGTTGTCCAGCTGAACTTTAGAAGTCATAGCAAACTTCACTCAGACAAGAAATCAAAAGATCATCTTTTCTCATTCATGATTGTGTACCTGTGAAAATTAAGGTAACTGAACTGTAATGTCCAATACTTGACAAGTTATTAATATGAAAGTAGTAGTTCTAATAGTTAAATTTCAATCAAATACCTGTTAAACAGTCAAATGATCTTTGAAAAATTTTATTAACAGGCTGAAAGTGAACTAAGTCTGGCAAGGAAAATGATAGAGTGGGAACCACGGGAGCCATTAGTGGAAGAGCCTCCTGCCAACCAATGGAAACAGCCAGTGTAATTGTCATGTACTGTCTCTGATGGGTTGATATGAAACTGATATAATTAAATGTCCTGTTATATTAAAGATGTTTTTGCTACTTCTTATCAAGAAAAAGGATACAGGATATTTAGGAGTCCTATTAAACTCAGTGTTAATGGCAGTAGGGTCTTGTGAATCAGTTTTTGGTTTGCACCATGTTCACTCAGTTTATTATACAGACTGTTTCTTTGAACAAAAAGGTGGTGGGAAGATTTGAAAGTTAATTAGGAAATTCCCACAGATCATCACTATAGAGGCTATCATCAAAAGATGAAGTATCTTCAGTAATATCTTCAGCATGTTACTTCTTTATCCAAAAAAAAAAAAAAGAGAGAGAAAAAATACTTTTATATAAACAAACTTTCTGGTCACTATTTAAAGTGCAGTAGTAAAAACAAATATGTTCACTTGTGAGAAAAATGACAGAAATAGTTCGCATTAAGTTTGAAATTAAAATTAAAATCTGGCTCTGATCTGATACATAAAATAAAATTTAAATATACAATTATATACTGACTATCAAATCCACTGTAAATGTCATCGTAGTCCAGATTTGGATTATTTATTCTATTTGTTTACTGTGTGTGCATGTATGTGTGTATGTATTTTGCTGTCTCTTCTAGCAGGCAATCAGATGAAAATTGTATTCTTTATTTTTTCTGATATGTGTCTCATCTCACTAAGCTATAATGTGAATACAGAGTAGACATAGGTAGGTGGGTTGACTTTTTAGACTCAGATTGCAAGGGAGCTCGCGTTTGATGGGCAATGGGAGATGTGCTGGGGGGTCAGAAGCCTGAGGCTCTCATTCAAGTGATTCTAACCCCATTATGAATTCAGTCATGAACTTGAGACAAGTTGTGGGGCTCTCAGATGGCCTATTCATACTTTTTAAAGTGAGTAGAATTTACGATTTATGACTTTCAGTTCTGACATTGACTTCAGTGTATTTATTATTAAGGTCAAAATATATGATCCTAAAGCATGATGCATTCAATCCAAGTTTATAACCAACCATTTTTTCCAGACCCTTTGAGTACAGAAAAAACAAAATTGTTCTGCCTTGCCTTTGTCACACTTTCAGTCCCATTTCTCTCATGATTTTTGAGGAGTTTTTATGTTTTACCAAAAATGCTACCGTTAGGGCTGGGGATTTAGCTCAGCAGCATAAGCGCCTGCTTGCAAGCGTGTGGTCATGAGTTCAATCCCCGGTATCGATTTAAAAAAAAAAAAAGCTACTGTTGCTTTATTGCTAAAAGAAAATTTTATTAGTATTTGTGTTAGAATTGCTAGTTGTAGAATAACACAGTAAATAGTAGAATAATGGCTAATATGTAAAACAATGTTTAATGAGACTTAAATATGAATTCTAGGTACTGTTAAGTACCTAACTATTGTTGCTCATTAGATCTGTTCCACAAACCTAAAGAATGAGATACTGCAAATTATCTCCATTGTCCTGATAAGAAAACCAGAAGCCAGCCTGAGTTCTGCCTTGCAGTTGAGTCACTTGAGAAGCTGAAAAAACTGAGGCAAAGAGATGGATTTAACAGCACATCAGAGGTCAGATAGCTAGTAAGATGTGGAGCTAAATTTTGAAATTAGACAGTCTGGCTCTAGAGCTCTTGTTCCCAACTAAGATGTTATTCTTTACTACTGTACTTGTACTGTACCATGGCTCTCATTCTTGCCATGCTATAGGAGTTGTACCCATTAAACCTAGATCTTGCTTCTTTGACTTTTCTTATTAAAGTATGAACAAATATGAACAGAAAAAAAAAACAGAAAAGGAACTTTTCATTATTTACCAGCAATTTGTTTATAGAAACATTTCCTCAAAAATATCTAGTAAATTCCTAGAATTAATAAGTGGCAGTAATAAGATCATTATATAACAATCTTGTCTATAAACCACAACAAAAATTTATAAAAATATTATTCGTAATTGTTCCAAAATATCAGATACTTATGCACTGCTCTAACTTAAAGTGTGCACAATTTCTCTCTGAAAACTCTAGAACAGTATGTTTTAAAATTTAAGAATCTACTTAAAAGAAAAAAGATTGGATCGGACATTGCCCAAAATAGAACGGATGAATGACCGATAAAGGTATCCATAGGTTCTCAGACTCCCTAGGAAGCACAAACCAGCAAATTGAAACCATCACAGACCTAGGAGAAGAGCAAAGACCATAAAGCAAACCCAGCGCTGCAGAATGTATGCCACAGTGAAAACTCTTCCGTACTGTACCCCGCAGTGTTAAATTCCCGTCACCGCTCTGGAACGCACTCCAGGGCTGTGTACTGAAGCTGACACACACATTCACCCTTACTCAGCGATCGTATTCCTAGGTGTGCTCCCGACATAAATGTGTGCACACAAAGAGCCAGAAGACAAGCTTGAAAACATGCATAGCTTGTTCTGAAGTCCTGTATTGCATTCATTATTTTGTGTTTATTGGTTCTGTTCTGTCTTGATTCTTTCTGTGGCTGAAGGTATGGGCAGCTATTTTGAAGGCAACAAGAGGCATTGTGGTAGCCATTGTTGATTTCCTATTATCTTGTTTTGAAGTCCTCTGTCACTTACACTGTTTTGTTTTGATTGGCTTTATTCTGTTTTATTTTGCTTGGTTTTATTCTCTTTCAAATTAAAATTACAAAACAAATACACACAGCAACATTTTCATGATAACCAAGAACTAGAAACGATGCAATGATCACAAACATTAAATGTTTTGTGTTACATATTCAACAATAGGACGATTGAGATAAGGAGCCAGATGCATGAATACATATGTGGCCTGATTCTGCTTACCTGAAGTTTGGAGCACATTCCCCAGTCCCGGCCAGGCTGTGAGGACAGCAGCTGTCGTGTAGCAGGAAGGCGAGCTCACGATTCAGAGGGGAAATTAGGGAAGTGAGACATGGCTAAATTATTATCGGCATTCTATCCTCATTCCAGAAATGGTAGCTTTGGTGTTTAACGTTTACATTCCCTGAGCTAAACTCTTGTTATTTTGCATACTTTTCTGCATTTATGTTACTTCAATAAACAAGAAAAGAAAAAAGGTTTTAATGCTCAATAAAAACATTTTTAAAATAGCCAGGCAGTTTATTTTTATATGAAGTATAAACATGTAGAAGCAAAAGGGTATAAATGCATTATTTTAATCTTTAAAAATTCCATAGTTCTAGTAGCAATAAAAGCACTGCACACAAAGTTAACTGGTTTTTTTGTTTTTTGTTTTTTGTTTTTGGGGGGGGGGAGTATCTTTTAGTGCCTTGTGATTTAAAATCAATTGACATGTTAAGCCATAGAGAATTTTATAGATAGTACAATCTATGGAAGTCTCTGAAGCAAATTCCAGTTAGTGAAACATCGTCCTAAGAAAGCATGAAAAGAAACCTGTTTCTCTTTCTGCAGCTATGAAAAATTTAGCTAATACGTACCGATCTCTAGGTTCTCAGGAAATCACACTGTTCTTCAAGATTTGGTAACTTATGAGACTCTCACGCCCTCAGATACAAAGAAGGCTGCAGGCAGAGCCAGGCATGCTCTCGGGGTGTCACTGTGGCTTCACCCTCACCTGACAGTTCCCTGATCCTGCGGGGCCGTGTGAAGAAAGAACAGTCTAAGCTGATGAACCAAAAGCTGAGAGCCATGCAGCCGAGCTTCCAGTTAAAGAGAAAACACGGTTTTTCC